>CM073470.1:31300566-31608066 GCA_037074535.1 Gleditsia sinensis
TGATGAACCATTTTCTGACCTTTTACTACTAATCGGCTCATATCTCCCTCATAAGGACTCCAAATTGAATGATTCCAGTGCCTAAAACTCCATGACACATATATCTATAATTTTTATGTTAATCATTTATTTCAATTCCTTACAAATACTTCCCAGAAAAAAAATACCGAAGCTATCCTAACATATTTTTCCCTGATGACCCATTTTCTGTGTAACAACCTCTTTTTTTTCCTTTATTATTATATAATATTGAGTTCACATACATTTCATTAATCAAAACAGACATATAACAAATCAAACACATAGATATTTACATCTTGTTTATTTTGGTTGACCAATTCCGGAGATACAGGTGCGGGTGGTTGCACCTTCATCGGGATCTGAGTCAACTCGACCACAAACATCTTATTTGATTCTGAAATCTTCCCAACATAAAGTAACTCGATCCAATGTGCACTAAGAGCCAAAGCCATAGAAACAAAAGCTGCATAAATAATTTTCTGAACATGATATGGAAATATAGTGAGAATTAAATCTCAGTAAGTTCAACAATAAATTATCATTAGTAAAGCTCATCACATCATGTTCAGCTGTATAAACTACAAAAAATATCTTTTGGTCACATGAATGCATTATATCTATGCACATAAGAATCATACTATAATGATATGTATGACATGATTAACTATTTTCAAAATATCATATGATGGCCATCAACTTATTCTCATTTCAAGCTACCCCGGTGAGGGTGAGTATCTTCTACTCTCTGGTACGGTATTTTCTCGCTCCGTCCGACATGGCCCACTTTCTCTTTCTTTTCTCATTATCATGATCATAACCGTTGGTAGGGCGTCCCCTACTGGTGCACCACATGGATTGCCATGTGACCGAGCTCATTTCTTTTCTTTTCACAATGATAGCCAAAAATATGCTTTTAAAAACAAGTATGTTCATCAAAATATAACTATTACCATAAATCATTGGTAATCATGCCATGAACATAACCATTTCAAATATCACTTTATAAAATATTTCCATGTCAAAATTTCACACTTAAGATGGTAAGAAGTTCATACAAATGCAATGGCTATGGCTATACTAGTCATTTATTATTTTCAATTATAAGATTCATCTTTTTTTTTGAATATTACTTTTACTTCTTTATTTTCTTGATGCAGGTTTTCATCACATCTAACCTTCTCTTACTAATCAGAGTATCACTCCCTCATATGGACTCCAAATTGAATGATTCCAGTGCCTAAAAATCCATGACACATATATCTTTAATTCTTATGTTAACATTTTACTTTAATTCCCTACAGATAATTCCCAGAAATTAAAATACAGAAACTATCCTAACATATTCTTCCCTGATGAACCGTTTTCTGACCTTTTACTACTAATCGCCTTATATCTCCCTCATATGGAATCCAAATTCAATGATTCCAGTGCCTAAAAATCCATGACACATATATCTATATCCTACATTCATCATTTAGCAAGTGGTGTGATTCTACATTCATCATTTAGGCAAGTGGCATGATAATACAAGGCTTTAGGACAAAAACATCTATATCCTACACTCATAATTTTAGAAAGTGGTATGATAATACATGGAATTAGGACAAAACTTTCCTACCCCACACAAATAATATCAACCAAATAATGGAGATTCAAGGGCTAGAAATTTGCCACCTAAATAGAAGCAAGGTAGAGTGAGGAAAGGAGAGGAAGAAAGGAAGAAAGAGGAAGGAGAAGTCTAGAAGACTAAGTGCTCCAAGTAAGTTTAACAATATTTTTTTTGAAGAAAACTTTTGAAACTTATAATATTTATATGAGATTTTGATCTTAGAACTTTGATGATTGGTCATGGATTTTGCTATATCATGTTACATATTGAGCTTGCATGTGATGTATGTTTGAATACTTAGGTTGGTGTAGATAGTTCTGCATGGGTATGGCGATGGTTGGCACAATTTTTAGCTTCGGTATTTTAATTTTTGGGAACAATCTATAAGGAATTAAAATAAATGATTAACATAAGAATTACATATATATGTGTCATGGACTTTTAGGAACTGGAATCAATCAATTTGGAGTCCATATGAGAGAGATATGAGCCGATTAGTAGTCAAAGGTCAGAAAATGGTTCATCAGGGAACAATATGTTAGGATTGCTTCTGTATTTTAATTTCTGGGAATTATCTGTAAGGAATTAAAATAAATGGTTAACATAAGAATTAAAGATATATGTGTCATGGATTTTTACCCACTGGAATCATTCAATTTGGAGTCCATATGAGGGAGATGTGAGTCGATTAGTAGGCAAAGGTCAGAAAATGGATCATCAGGGAAAAATATGTTAAGATTGCTTCGGTATTTTAATTTCTGGGAAGTATCTGTAAGGAATTAAAATAAATGGTTAACATAAGAATAAAAGATATATGTGTCATGGATTTTTAGGCACTGGAATCATTGAATTTGGAGTCCATATGCGGGAGATATGAGCCGATAAGTAGACAAATTGAATGATTCCAGTGCTTAAATATCCACGACACATATATATTTAATTCTTATGTTAACCATGTATTTTAATTCCGTATATATTGTTCCCAGAAATTAAAATACCAAAGTTTAAAATTCTGCCAACTATAGCCATACCCATGCAGAACTATCTACACCAACCTAAGTATTCAAACATACATCACATACAAGCTCAATATGTAACATGATATAGCAACATCCATGACCAATCATCAAAGTTCTAAGATCAAAATCTCATATAAATATTATAAGTTTCAAAAATTTTCTTCAAAAAGAAATATTGTTAAACTTACTTGGAGCACTTAGTCTTCTAGACTTCTCCTTCCTCTTTGTTCCTTTCTTCCTCTCCTTTCCTCACTCTACCTTGCTTCTATTTTTCCTCTCCCTCACTTGGACGAAATTCTAATGTTGTAAGGTTGGGTTTCCTTATATAGGCCACCAAATAATTCACCTTTCATGATCATGGGTCTACCTTATCACAATTAGGATACACTTTGTTGAATTTTTGGAAAATAAACAACTTATGTTCTTGTCTTCCTCTTCCTTAGTCAAGATATGCATAGGAAAAGGAGATTTGTATTTTGAAAATTATGATAATATGTTCTTAAGATATGGGACAAGGTCCCTTTGATTTAGGGATTCATTTAATTTTTCTTTTGTCTTAATCAATTATGATAGGTTGCCTTTTTAAGTGGCAAATTTCTAACCCTTCAATCTCCATTATTTGGTTGAAATTATTTATGTGGGATAGAGATGTTTTGTCCTAATGTTATGTCTTATCATACCACTTGCTAAAATTATGAGTGTAGGATATAGATGTTTTTGTCCTAAAGGCTTGTCACCTAATCTTGATTACACCATTATTTCATCACTTCAATTTTATTTTTATTTTTATTTTTCCTCTTGGATTTGGGCTCATTCTTGCCCATTTTCTTTACTTTGGTTAAAATTCTACCTTTAATAATGGGCTTGGTCACATTTTCATGATTTTTGGGCTACCGGTCCAATTTCTATATCCTAGTTCAAGTCTATGTTTTATTTCTTCCTTGGGCTTTCCTATTGGCAAGCTAAAAAATTCATGTGAAGTAGAAAAACTCTATATGAAGTGTCTATAGGTTAAAGTCCAATTACGGATGGAGATACTAAACTTAGTAACTTTTGCTCTTAAATTAAGAAAAATTACCCTAATTCGATCTTCTTGAAATTTTAAGACATTTACTTACTTCACAAAAATTTATCTTTCTTTACCTAAGAATTTCACCTTTCTTTAGCATGTTTATTTCGAATATTTCCTCTTAGGTTTTCTTTCTTTACCTATTCCATTAATATTAGAACATTTCTATGCATATATGTAAGGTGAAGAATTTCTAAGGAAAATGTCTAAAAATTACGGGATGTTACATTCTTCCCCCCTTAAGAAATTTGGTCCCCGAATTTCAATCCATCCTACCACATGTAAGGAATGAAATTAAGGCATTATTTAGAGTTACCAACCTCATTACCTAAATAATTAGGGATATCTTTTATGTAGAACTTCTTTACTTTTTAATATGTCTATTCACTTGAGTGATTTTACCATATAACTTAACCATAAGGATTTCTTTCACTCATAAGTTCTTCAATTTATATCCTCTAACCCGCATGGATATATCTATGGGTCGATATAAGAAAACACACACATAATGGAACATATTCACCTTCATATTGGGTAACTATCTTTTCTTATTCTATACTTCTATCAAGTCTTTTTTTTTCATATATCAATATCTTCCCCTGAATATCATCGTCTTAATCTATCATCTATTTTTATCTTCAAATCCTTTAATCAATATGTTAAACATACATTGCACTAAATCCTTCAAACCTTTAATAACATTTATGTACCATTGATACATGTCTAATAATTCCAACTTTCCTCATCACAGTAATTCTATACCAACTTATTAACACCATTAAACTCTTTGTCAAAAATTTCAATTATTTCTTTTATCATCTCCAAAAGCACCTCAATCTAGCTTATGTCAATCCCATTTAATTCACCCAATCATTTCAAGAAGATTTTTCCTAACAATTATGCATACATGAATTCTCAATTCCAACATAATTTAAATCCTTGATACTAGACTCAATTTAGCATGATATAATCCTTTAACACAAATATCTTGATCACTTACAGTTTTTTCGGACATGGTTCTCAGAATATTCTCTATATTTCCAAATTAAGAGTTCAAAGACTAATTTAAATCCTACTTCCTATATTTTATTCCTCAAGAACTTCATCACCGCTAATTCTCTTGATTACTTTCATCAAAACATCATAAGACCATCATCCGTCCATTCTTTTCAAACCTTTCATTACTTTAACCTATTAACAACTTAGACACCATAATAACCAAGTTTGAAAGGAAGAAATTATCTTTAATTGTAATGAGGGAAAACAACCTTGCATTTAATGCCAACCATTAATGAGTGAAACAGACGAAAAGCATAATAGAGAATGGTGCCAAAAGTGAAAGTCAAAAATTTCGACAAAGCATTGAAAAATATTAAAATCGGTGGCCGCAATTCTTGAAAATCTGTAAACAAAATCTATTTATGATTTCAGCAAAAAATCGGTGGCCGCAAATTTTGAATATATGTGTAAGAATCTACTTTAAATCTATTGGTATTCAGTGGAAAGATATCACATGGAAAAAGAAACATTTCTGAGCTAATAAAAGTCTGTGAAAATCAAAGAATATGTAGTTTACTGGTAGGATGCAGTTGATTGCTTCAAAATAGATGTAATCAATCAACTGTAAAATAACCAGTCCAAATTAAAATTTCTCAAAATAGCTAGCGACTTAATAATATTTATATTCAACTAGCGAAAACATTGAAAATACAAAATAAATCATTTGATTGCATTTTTGTTTTATTTATTTATTTATTTATTTATTTTTACAATGACGGCTATCGCCTACAACTTTTCTACCAGAATCAAGACATCAAACAAATTTCTGGTGATATCTTATCTTATGCTCTTTATGTGCTTAATATAGGTCACAGTCATAACTACTGTACATATACATGCTTGCCGTCATTGTTGAAATTTTTTTTATAGCTGATATCCACCAATCACTCACATAGTTGTTCTAATAATACCCAGCCTATTCGCATAGCTATTTTTATAAATACTTACATTAGTATCTTTGTCTATACTCAAAGTTAAGGTGATAGAAATTATGGAGGGAACCACATTCTGTCAGTTTCGAAATATTTGTGTCTTTTGTGGTTTCAGTCCTGAAAAAGATGGGGAGTATGTCAAAGCAGCACAAAATCTGGGTATGGTGCTAGCTAAGAGAAAAATTCATTTAGTGTATGGTGGAGGTAACTGTGGGTTAATGGGGTGTGTGGCTACAGCTGCACATGTAGGAGGATGCCAAGTTTGGAAGAAATATTGTTAAACTTACAATATTTATATGAGATTTTCATCTTAGAACTTGGATGATTGGTCATGGATGTTGCTATATCATGTTACATATTAAGCTTGCATGTGATGTATGTTTGAATACTTAGGTTGGTGTAGATAGTTCTGCATGGGTACGGCTATGGTTGGCAGAATTTTAAGCTTCGGTATTTTAATTTCTGGGAACCATCTATAAGGAATTAAAATAAATGGTTAACATAAGAACTAAATATATATATGTCATGGATTTTTAGGAACTGGAATCATTCAATTTGGAGTCCATATGGGGGAGATATGAGCCGATTAGTAGACAAAGGTCAGAAAATGGTTCATCAGGGAAGAATATGTTAGGATAGCTTCTGTATTTTAATTTCTGGGAAGTATCTGTAAGGAATTAAAATACATTGTTAACATAAGAATTAAAGATATATGTGTCATGGATTTTTAGGCACTAGAATCATTCAATTTGGAGTCCATATGTGGGAGATATGAGCCGCTTAGTAGAAAAAGGTCAGAAAATGGGTCATCAGGGAAAAATATGTTAGGATAGCTTCGGTATTTTAATTTCTGGAAAGTATCTGTAAGGAATTGAAATAAATGATTAACATAAAAATTATAGATATATGTGTCATGGAATTTTAGGAACTGGAATCATTCAATTTGGAGTCCATATGAGGGAGATATGAGCCGATTAGTAGTCAAAGGTCAGAAAATGATTCAACAGGGAAGAATATGTTAGGATAGTTTTTATATTTTAATTTCTGGAAATTATCTGTAGGGAATTAAAGTAAAAGGTTAACATAAGAATTAAAGATATATGTGTCATGGATTTTTAGGCACTGGAATTGTTCAATTTGGAGTCCATATGAGAGAGTTATGCTCTGATTAGTAAGAGATGTTTAGATGTGATGAAAACCTGCATCAAGAAAATAAAGAAGTAAAAGTATTATTTAAAAAAGAAGATGAATCTTATAATTGAAAATAATAAATGACTAGTATAGCAATAGCCAATGCCATTGTATGAACTTCTTACCATCTTAAGTGTAAAATTTTGACATGGAAATATTTTATAATGTGATATTTGAAATGGTTATGTTCATGGCAAGATTACCAATAATTTATGGTAATAGTTATATTTTGATGAACATACTTGTTTTTGAAAGTATATTTTTGGTTATCATTGTGAAAAGAAAAGAAATGAGCCCGGTCACATGGCAATCCGTGTGGTGCACCAGTAGGGGACGCCCTACCAACGGTTATGATCATGATAATGAGAAAAGAAAGAGAAAGTGGGCCATGTCGGACGGAGCGAGAAAAGCCCGTACCGGAGAGTAGAGGATACTCACCCTGACCAGGGTAGCTTGAAATGAGAATAAGTTGATGGCCATCATATGATATTTTGAAAATAGTTAATCCTGCCATACATATCATTACAGTATGATTCTTATGTGCATAGATATAATGCATTCATGTGACCAAAGATATTTTCTGTAGTTTATACAGCTGAACATATTATGTAACAACTCCATTTAAGTATCAAATTTTTTTTTTGTTAAAAATACCATGAAGTTATTACCTCGTTACAACTTAACACAATATAACATTTATTTAATTTATACAATACAGAGTTCACATACATGTCATTAATAAAAACATACGTACAACATATCAAACACATAAAATATACATCTTATTTATTTTGGTTGACCAATTCCGGAGATACAGGTGCGGGTGGTTGCAACTTCACCGGGATCTAAGCCAACTTGACCACAAACAATTTATTTGCTTTTGGGATTTGCCCAATATAAAGTACTCGATCCAGCGTGCACTAAAAGCCAGAGCTATAGAAAAATTTGCATAACTAATTTTCTGAACATGATATGGAAATATAGTGAGAATTAAATCCCAGTAAGTTCAACAATAAATTATCATCAGTAAAACTCATCACGTCATGTTCAGCTGTATAAACTACAGAAAATATCTTTCGTCACATGAATGCATTATATCTATGCACATAAGAATCATACTGTAATGATATGTATGACATGATTAACTATTTTCAAAATATCATATAATGGCCATCAACTTATTCTCATTTCAAGCTACCCCGGTCAGGGTGAGTATCCTCTACTCTCCGGTACGGGCTTTTCTCGCTCCGTCCGACATGGCCCACTTTCTCTTTCTTTTCTCATTATCATGATTATAACCGTTGGTAGGGCGTCCCCTACTGCTGCACCACACGGATTGCCATGTGACCGTGTTCATTTCTTTTCTTTTCACAATGATAGCCAAAAATATGCTTTCAATAACAAGTATGTTCATCAAAATATAACTATTACCAAAAAATCATTGGTAATCATGTCATGAACATAACCATTTCAAATATCACTTTATAAAATATTTCCATGTCAAAATTTCACACTTAAGATGGTAAGAAGTTCATACAATGGCAATGGCTATGGCTATACTAGTCATTTATTATTTTCATTTATAAGATTCATCTTCTTTTTTAAATATTTATTTTATTTCTTTATTTTCTTGATGCAGGTTTTCATCCTATCCAACCTTCTCTTACTAATCAGAGCATAACTCCCTCAATTTAACTCTGATGTAGGTGATATTGGTGTCAATTTTAAGATGAAACAATTATCTAAAACTATTATGTTGAATATTGTAGCGAAATATTAAGATATCAAGGTGATATTACTCCCTAAATGTACAGGTTATTTCTTTTCGGATCGGTTCTGACCTCTATCAACTAATATGTCCATATCTCCCTCATAATAAATCCAAATTAAGTGATTCTAGTGGATAAATATCTGTGACACACATATGTACAATTCTTATGTTAACCATTTATTTTAATTCTATACAGATAATTACCAACAATTAAAATACCAAAGCCATCCTAACATATTCTTCCCTGATGAACCATTTTCTGACCTTTGAGTACAAATCAGATCATATCTATCTCATATGAACTCCAAATTGACTGATTCCAGTGGGTAAAACTCCATTAAACATATATCTTTAATTCTTATCTTAACCATTTATTTTAATTCCTTATAGATAATTTCCAGAAATTAAAATACCGAACCAATCCTAACATAGTCTTCCCTGATGAACCATTTTCTGACCTTTGACTACTAATCATATCATATCTACGTCATATGCACTCCAAATTGAATGATTCCAGTGGATACACATCCGTGGCACATATATCTTTAATTCTTATGTTAACCATTTATTTTAATTCCTTACAGATAATTCCCAGAAATTAAAATATCAAAGCCATCCTAACATATTCTTCCCTAATGAACCATTTTCTGACCTTTGACAACTAATCAGATCATATCTACCTCATATGAACTCCATATTGAATGATTCCAGTGGGTAAAAATCCATGACACATATATCTTTAATTCGTATGTTAACCATTTATTTTAATTCCTTACAGATAATTCCCAGAAAATAAAGTACCGAAGCAATCCTAACATATTCTTCCCTGATGAATCATTTTCTGACCTTTGACTACTAATCAGATCATATCTACCCCATATGGACTCCAAATTGAATGATTCCAGTGGGTAAAATCCGTGACACATATATCTTTAATTCTTATGTTAACCTTTTATTTTAATTCCTTACAGATAATTCCCAGAAATTAAAATACCGAAGCAATCCTAACATATTCTTCCCTGATGAACCATTTTCTGACCTTTGACTACTAATAAGATCATATCTACCACATATGCATTCCAAATTGAATGATTCCAGTGGCCAAAAATCCGTGACACATATATATGTAATTCTTATGTTAACCATTTATTTTAATTCCTTACAGATAATTCCCAGAAAGTAAAAAACCTAAGCAATCCTAACATATTCTTCCTTGATGAACCATTTTTTGCCCTTTGACTACTAATCGGTTCATATCTACCTCATATGGACTCCAAATTGAATGATTCCAGTGGATAAAAATCCATGACACATATATCTTTAATTCTTATGTTAACCATTTATTTTAATTCCTTACAGATAATTCCCAGAAATTAAAATACCGAAGCAATCCTCACATATTCTTCCCTGATGAACCATTTTCTGACCTTTGACTACTAATCAGATCATATCTACCACATATGGACTCCAAATTGAATGATTCCAAATGGGAAAAAATCCGTGACATATATATCTTTAATTCTTATGTTAACCATTTATTTTAATTCCTTACATATAATTCCCAGAAATTAAAATACCGAAGCAATCCTAACATATTCTTCCCTGATGAATCATTTTCTGACCTTTGACTACTAATCAGATCATATCTACCTCATATGGACTCCAAATTGAAGGATTCCAGTGGGTAAACATCCGTGACACTATCTTTAATTCTTATGTTAACCATTTATTTTAATTCCTTATATATTGTTCCCATAAATTAAAATACCGAAGCTTAAAATTCTGCCAACCACAGCCAGACCCATGCAGAACTATCTACACCAACCTAAGTATTCAATCATACATCACATGCAAGCTCAATATGTAATATGATATAACAACATCCATGACCAATCATCAAAGTTCTAAGATCAAAATTTCATATAAATATTATAAGCTTCAAAAGTTTTCTTCAAAAAGAAATATTGTTAAACTTACTTGGAGCACTTAGTCTTCTAGACTTCTCCTTCCTCTTTCTTCCTTTCTTCCTCTCCTTTCCTCACTCTACCTTTCTTCTATTTTTTTCTCTCCCTCACTTGGACGAAATTCTAATGTTGTAAGGTTGAGTTTTCTTTTATAGACCACCAAATAATTCAACTTTCATGATCATGGGTCTACCTTATCACAATTAGGATACACTTTGTTGAATTTTTGGAAAACAAACAACTTATGTTCTTGTCTTCCTCTTCCTTAGTCAAGATATGCATAGGAAAAGGAGATTTGTATTTTGAAAATTATGATAATATGTTCTTAAGATATGGGACAAGGTCCCTTTGATTTAGGGATTCATTTCCATTTTCTTTTGTCTTAAATTTTCCTTTTTAGGTGGCGAATTTCTAGCCCTTGAATCTCCATTATTTGGTTGATATTATTTGTGTGGGATAGGAAAGTTTTGTCCTAATTCCATGTATTATCATACTACTTGCTAAAATTATGAGTGTAGGATATAGATGTTTTTGTCCTAAAGCCTTGTATTATCATGCCACTTGCCTAAATGATGAATGTAGAATCACACCACTTGCTAAATTTTTGTCTTAATGCCATGTAACCTAATCTTTATTATTATTATTATTATATCATCATCTAATTTATTTTATTTTATTTTTCCTCTTGGATTTGGGCTTATTTCTACCCATTATGGGCTTATTCCTACCCATTTTATTTGCTTTGGATAAAATTCTACCTTTCTTGGAGGGCTTGGTCACATTTTCATAATTTTTGGGCTACCGGTCCAATTTCTATATCCTAGTCCAAGTCTATGTTTTATTTCTTCCTTGGGCTATCCTATTGGCTTGCTAAAAACTTATGTGAAATGGAAAAACTCTATATGAAGTGTCCATAGATAAAAGCCCAATGTATGGGTAAAGATTTTAAACTTAGTCACTCTAGTTCTTGAATTAGGAAAAATTACCCTAATTCAATGTTCTTGAAATTTTAAGACCTTTACTTATTTCTAAAAATTTATCTTCCTTATCCAAGAATTTTGCATCTCTTTAGTATGCTATTTCTAATTTCTTTCCTATTAGTTTTTCCTTCTTTATTTGTTCTCTTATTGTTAGAAACATTTTCTATGCATATACATAAGGTGGAGAATTTTTAAGGATTATATTTCCTTAGATATCTAAAATATTGTCTAATAAATTTTATTTCCTTAATTAAATTTTTATGTACTTTTATCAATAAAAGAAACGAAATTAGGGATCTTACAATTCTCTTCCCCTAAAAGAAATTTTGTCCTCAAAATTTCAGAAATTACCTTATAAGAACAATTGCAGATATTTCTTCCTCATGACTTCTTCCAGCTCCTAAGTTACTTCTTCCGGAGTCAAACCTTCCCATAACACCTTAACTAGGGGAATGGTTTTATTTCTCAGTTGCTTCATGTCAGTGTCCAATATGGATGCAGGTACTAGCTGGTATGTCATGTTCTCCTTTATTTGGATTGGTTCATCCTGTATTACATGTGATGAATCTGGAAGATACTTCCGCAGCTGTGATACGTGGAAAACATTATGCAGGTTGGACAAATTAGGTGGGAGAGCAACTTGATATGCTGATGTCCCTACTTTCTTCAGAATTTGGTAGGGTCCCAAAAATCGCTGACTTAGCTTTCTTGTTTTAAGAGACCTACCAACTCCAGTAGTCGGGGAAAGTTTTAGAAATACATGGTCTCCTTCCTCAAACTCTAGAGGTCTATGTCTCTTATCGTAGTAACTCTTTTGCCGACTCTGAGCTGTAAGTATTTTGTTTCGTATCATCTTTATTTGTTCAGTGGTTTGTTGAACTAGATCAGGACCTAACAAGTTCTTTTCTCCTACCTCGAACCAACATAGTGGAGATCGGCACTTTCTACCGTATAAAGCTTCATAGGGGGCCATCTTAATACTAGAGTGATAGCTATTATTATAAGCAAACTCTACTAAAGGTAGGTACTTATCCCATCCTTTACCTTGCTCTATCACACAGGCCCTCAACATATCTTCTAGGGTTTGAATGGTTCGTTCTGTCTGCCCGTCAGTCTGAGGATGGTAGGCAGTACTGAACCGCAACAGAGTACCAAAAGCTTCTTGCAACGCCTTCCAAAACCTCGACGTGAACCTCGGATCTCTATCAGAAACAATATTTAAGGGAATCCCATGGAGTCTAACTATTTCCTGGACTTACAATTGGGCCAATTTATCCAGTGAAAAGTTAATTTTTATGGGTAAAAAGTGAGCAGATTTGGTTAATCTGTCAACTATTACCCAGATAGAGTCATGTCCCACTGAAGTCTTAGGTAAACCTACAACAAAGTCCATCGAGATACTATCCCATTTCCATTTAGGGATATCAAGAGGTTGTAGAAATCTCGCTGGCTTTTGATGCTCGACCTTCACTTTTTGACAAATGAGACATTTCGCCACAAACTCAGCAATGTCATTTTTCATCCCTGGCCACTAATACATCCTTTTTAAATCCTGGTACATTTTAGTGCATCCAGGATGGATTGTGTATTTACTTTGATGCGCTTCCTGCAGTATCTTAGTCCTCAACTCTTGTTCAGCTTCAACAATAAAATATCATCAGTAAAACTCATCACGTCATGTTCAGCTGTATAAACTACAGAAAATATCTTTGGTCACATGAATGCATTATATCTATGCACATAAGAATCATACTGTAATGATATGTATGACATGATTAACTATTTTCAAAATATCATATAATGGCCATCAACTTATTCTCATTTCAAGCTACCCCGGTCAGGGTGAGTATCCTCTACTCTCCGGTACGGGCTTTTCTCGCTCTGTCCGACATGGCTCACTTTCTCTTTCTTTTCACATTATCATGATCATAACCGTTGGTAGGGCGTCCCCTACTGGTGCACCAAACGGATTGCCATGTGACCGTGCTCATTTTTTTTCTTTTCACAATGATAGCCAAAAATATGCTTTCAATAACAAGTATGTTCATCAAAATATAACTATTACCAAAAAATCATTGGTAATCATGCCATGAACATAACGATTTCAAATATCACTTTATAAAATATTTCCATGTCAAAATTTCACAATTAAGATGGTAAGAAGTTCATACAATGGCAATGACTATGGCTATACTAGTCATTTATTATTTTCAATTATAAGATTCATCTTCTTTTTTAAATATTTATTTTATTTCTTTATTTTCTTGATGCAGGTTTTCATCCTATCCAACCTTCTCTTACAAATCAGAGCATAACTCCCTCAATTTTAACTCTGATGTAGGTGATCTTGGTGTCAATTTTAAGATAAAACAATTATCTAAAACTATTATGTTGAATATTGTAGCGAAATATTAAGATATCAAGGTGATATTACTCCCTCAATATACAGGTTATTTCTTTTCGGATCGGTTCTGACCTCTATCTACTAATATGTCCATATCTCCCTCATAATAATTCCAAATTAAGTGATTCCAGTGGATGAATATCCATGACACACATATGTTCAATTCTTATGTTAACCATTTCTTTTAATTCCATATAGATAATTACCAAAAATTAAAATACCAAAACCATCCTAACATATTCTTCCATGATGAACCATTTTCTGACCTTTGACTACAAATCAGATCATATCTACCTCATATAAACTCCACATTGAATGATTCCAGTGGGTAAAAATCCGTGACACATATATCTTTAATTCTTATGTTAACCATTTCTTTTAATTCCTTACAGATAATTCCCAGAAATTAAAATACCAAAGCCATCCTCACATATTCTTCCGTGATGAACCATTTTCTGACCATTGACTACTAATCGGATCATATCTACCTCATCTGAACTCCAAATTGAATGATTCGAGTGGGTAACAATCAATTAGACATATATCTACAATTCGTATGTTAACCATTTATTTTAATTCCTTACAGATAATTCCCAAAAATTAAAATACCGAAGCAATCCTAACATATTCTTCCCTGATGAATCATTTTCTGACCTTTGACTACTAATCAGATCATATCTTCCTCATATTGCCTCCAAATTGAATGATTCTAGTGGGTACAAATCCGTGACACATATATCTTTAATTCTTATGTTAACCATTTATTTTAATTCCTTACAGCTAATTCCCAGAAATTAAAATACCGAAGCAATCCTAACATATTCTTCCCTGATGAACCATTTTCTGACCTTTGACTACTAATTAGATCATATCTACCTCATATGGACTCCAAATTGAATGATTCCAGTGGGTAACAATTTGTGACACATATATATTCAATTCTTATCTTAACCATTTATTTTAATTCCTTACAGATAATTCCCATAAATTAAAATACCGAAGCAATCCTAACATATTCTTCCCTGATGAACCATTTTCTGACCTTTGACTACTAATCTGATCATATCTACCTCATCTGGACTCCAAATTGAATGATTCCAGTGGACAAAAATCTGTGACACATATATCTTTAATTATTATGTTAACTATTTATTTTAATTCCTTACAGATAATTCTCAGAAATTAAAATACCGAAGCAATCCTAACATATTCTTCCCTGATGAACCATTTTCTGACCTTTGACTACTAATCAGATCATATCTACCTCATATGGACTCCAAATTGAATGACTCCAGTGGGTACAAATCCGAGACATATATATCTTTAATTCTTATGTTAACCATTTATTTTAATTCCTTACAGATAATTCCCAGAAAGTAAAATACCGAAGCAATCCTAACAAATTCTTCCCTGATGAACCATTTTCTGACCTTTGACTACTAATCAGATAATATCTACTTCATATGGACTCCAAATTGAATGATTCCAGTGGATAAAAATCCGTGACACATATATCTTTAATTCTTATGTTAACCATTTATTTTAAGTCCTTATATATTGTTCCCAAAAATTAAAATACCGAAGCTTAAAATTCTACCAACCATAGCCAGACCCATGCAGAACTATCTACACCAACCTAAGTATTCAATCATACATCACATGCAAGCTCAATATGTAACATGATATAACAACATCCATGACCAATCATCAAAGTTCTAAGATCAAAATCTCCTATAAATATTATAAGCTTCTAAAGTTTTCTTAAAAAATAAATATTGTTAAACTTACTTGGAGCACTTAGTCTTCTAGACTTCTCCTTCCTCTTTCTTCCTTTCTTCCTCTCCTTTCCTCACTCTACCTTGCTTCTAATTTTTTCTCTCCCTCACTTGGATGAAATTCTAATGTTGTAAGGTTGAGTTTTCTTATATAGACCACCAAATAATTCACCTTTCATGATCATGGGTCAACCTTATCACAATTAGGATACACTTTGTTGAATTTTTGGAAAACAAACAACTTATGTTCTTGTCTTCCTCTTCCTTAGTCAAGATATGCATAGGAAAAGGAGATTTGTATTTTGAAAATTATGATAATATGTTCTTAAGATATGGGACAAGGTTCCTTTGATTTAGGGATTCATTTCTATTTTCTTTTGTCTTAAATTTGCCTTTTTAGGTGGCAAATTTCTATCCCTTGAATCTCCATTATTTGGTGATATTATTTGTGTGGGATAGGAAAGTTTTGTCCTAATACCATGTATTATCATACCACTTGCTAAAATTATGAGTGTAGGATATAGATGTTTTTGTCCTAAAGCCTTGTATTATCATGCCACTTGCCTAAATGATGAATGTAGAATCACACCACTTGCTAAATTTTTGTCTTAATGCCATATAACCTAATCTTTATTATTATTATTATATTATCATCTAATTTATTTTATTTTATTTTTTCTCTTGGATTTGGGCTTATCTCTACCCATTATGGGCTTATTCCTACCCAATTTATTTTCTTCGGATAAAATTCTACCTTTCTTGGAGGGCTTGGTCACATTTTCATAATTTTTGGGCTACCGGTCCAATTTCTATATCCTAATCCAAGTCTATGTTTTATTTCTTCCTTGGGCTATCCTATTGGCTTGCTAAAAACTTATGTGAAATGGAAAAACTCTATATGAAGTGTCCATAGATAAAAGCCCAATGTATGGGTAAAAATTTTAAACTTAGTAACTCTAGTTCTTGAATTACGAAAAATTACCTTAATTCAATGTTCTTGAAATTTTAATACCTTTACTTATTTCTAAAAATTTATATTCCTTATCCAAGAATTTTGCATCTCTTTGTTATGCTATTTCGAATTTCTTTCCTATTAGGTTTTCCTTCTTTATTTGTTCTCTTATTGTTAGAAACATTTTCTATGCATATACATAAGGTGAAGAATTTCTAAGGATTATATTTCCTTAGATATCTAAAATATTGTCTAATAAATTTAATTTCCTTAATTAAATTTTTATGTACTTTTATCAATAAAAGAAACGAAATTAGGGATCTTACAATTCTCTCCCCCTAAAAGAAATTTTGTCCTCAAAATTTCAGAAATTACCTTATAACAACCTCTTTTTTTTTCCTTTATTAATATACAATATTGAGTTCACATACATGTCATTAATCAAAACATACGTATAACATATCACACACATAGATATTTACATCTTGTTTATTTTGGTTGACCAATTCTGGAGATACAGGTGCGGGTGGTTGCACCTTCACCGGGATTTGAGCCAACTCAACCACAAACATCTTATTTGATTCTGAAATCTGCCCAACATATAGTAACTCGATCCAATGTGCACTAAAAGCCAGAGCCTTAGAAACAAAAGCTGCATCAATAATTTTCTGAACATGATATGTTCATATACCTAATCTAACTATGACTCCAATTATGTAACAACCTCTTTTTTTTCCTTTATTATTATGCAATATTGAGTTCACATACATGTCATTAATCAAAACATACATATAACATATCAGACACATAGATATTTACATCTTGTTTAATTTTGTTGACCAATTCTAGAGATACAGGTGCGGGTGGTGGCACCTTCACCGGGATCTGAGCCAACTCGACCAAAAACATCTTATTTGATTCTGAAATCTGCCCAACATAAAGTAACTCGATCCAATGTGCACTAAAAGCCAGAGCCTTAGAAACAAAAGCTGCATAAATAATTTTCTGAACATGATATGGAAATATAGTGAGAATTAAATCTCAGTAAGTTCAACAATAAATTTTCATCAGTAAAGCTCATCATGTCATGTTCAGCTGTATAAACTACAGAAAATATCTTTGGTCACATGAATGCATTATATCTATGCACATAAGAATCATACTGTAATGATACGTATGACAGGATTAACTATTTTTAAAATATCATATGATGGCCATCAACTTATTCTCATTTCAAGCTACCTCGGTCAGGGTGAGTATCCTCTACTCTCCGGTACGGGCTTTTCTCGCTCCATCCGACATGGCCCACTTTCTCTTTCTTTTCTCATTATCATGATCATAACCGTTGGTAGGGCTTCCCCTACTGGTGCACCACATGGATTGCCATGTGACCGTGCTCATTTCTTTTCTTTTCACAATGATAGCCAAAAATATGCTTTCAAAAACAAGTATGTTCATCAAAATATAACTATTACCATAAATCATTGGTAATCATGCCATGAACATAACCATTTCAAATATCACTTTATAAAATATTTCCATGTCAAAATTTCACACTTAAGATGGTAAGAAGTTCATACAATGGCAATGGCTATGGCTATACTTGTCATTTATTATTTTCAATTATAAGATTCATCTTCTTTTTTAAATAATACTTTTACTTCTTTATTTTCTTGATGCAGCTTTTCATCACATCTATCCTTCTCTTACTAATCAGAGCATAACTCCCTCATATGGACTCCAACTTGAATGATTCCAGTGCCTAAAAATCCATGATACATATATCTTTAATTCTTATGTTAAGCTTTTAATTTAATTCCCTACAGATAATTCCCAGAAATTAAAATACATAAACTATCCTAACATATTCTTCCCTAATGAACCATTTTCTGAACTTTGACTACTAATCGGCTCATATCTCCCTCATATGGACTCCAAATTGAATGATTCTAGTGCCTAAAAATCTATAACACATATATCTTTAATTTCTTTGTTAACCATTTATTTTAATTTCTGACAGATACTTCCCAGAAATTAAAATACCGAGGCTATCCTAACATATTTTTCCCTGATGACCCATTTTCTGACCTTTTCCTACTAATCGGCTCATATCTCCCTCATATGGACTCCAAATTGAATGATTCCAGTGCTTAAAATTCCATGACACATATATCTTTAATTCGTTTGTTAAGTATTTATTATAATTCCTTACAGATACTTCCCAGAAGTTAAAATACCGATGCTATCCTAACATATTTTTTCCTGATGACCCATTTTCTGACCTTTGCCTACTAATTGGCTCATATCTCCCTAATATGGACTCCAAATTGAATGATTCCAGTGTCTAAATATCCATGACACATATATGTTTAATTCGTATGTTAACCATTTATTTCAATTCCTTAGAGATACTTCCTAGAAATTAAAATACCGAAGCTATCCTAACATATTTTTCCCTGATGACCCATTTCTTGACCTTGGCCTACTAATTGGCTGATATCTCCCTCATATGGACTCCAAATGGAATGATTCCAGTGCCTAAATATCCATGACACATATATCTTTAATTCTTATGTTAACCATGTATTTTAATTCCGTATATATTGTTCCCAGAAATTAAAATTTCGAAGTTTAAAATTCTGCCAACCATAGCCATACCCATGCAGAACTATCTACACCAACCTAAGTATTCAAACATACATCACATGCAAGCTCAATATGTAACATGATATAGCAACATCCATGACCAATCATCAAAGCTCTAAGATCAAAATCTCATATAAATATTATAAGTTTCAAAAGTTTTCTTCAGAAAGAAATTTTGTTAAACTTACTTGGAGCACTTAGTCTTCTAGACTTCTCCTTCCTCTTTCTTCATTTCTTCCTCTCCTTTCTTCACTCTACCTTGCTTCTATTTTGCCTCTCCCTCACTTGGACGAAATTCTAATGTTGTAAGGTTGGGTTTCCTTATATAGGCCACCAAATAATTCACCTTTCATGATCATGGGTCTACCTTATCACAATTAGGATACACTTTGTTGAATTTTTGGAAAACAAACAACTTATGTTCTTGTCTTCCTCTTCCTTAGTCAAGATATGCATAGGAAAAGGAGATTTGTATTTTGAAAATTATGATAATTTGTTCTTAAGATATGGGACAAGATCCCTTTGATTTAGGGATTCATTTAATTTTTCTTTTGTCTTAATCAATTATGATAGGTTGCCTTTTTAAGTGGCAAATTTCTAGCCCTTCAATCTCCATTATTTGGTTGAAATTATTTATGTGGGATAGAGATGTTTTGTCCTAATGTTATGTCTTATCATACCACTTGCTAAAATTTAGAAAAATTACCCTAAGAGGAAATAGGTAAAGAAAGAAAACCTAAGAGGAAATATTCGAAATAAACATGCTAAAGAAAGGTGAAATTCTTAGGTAAAGAAAGATAAATTTTTGTGAAGTAAGTAAAGGTCTTAAAATTTCAAGAGGATCGAATTAGGGTAATTTTTCTAAATTTAAGAGCAAAAGTTACTAAGTTTAGTATCTCCATCCATAATTGGTATCAGAGCAGGTCGATCCTAGATGGCCAGTGGGTGGTTGGTTATCTGAATCGATCTTATAGTATCTTGAGTATGTTGTGGTAGTGCTGTGTAGGGGATCAGTGATTTCATATAGGTAGGAAATTACTAGTGTTTCCTATCTATATGCCGAGGTGGTGTTATGACTGCTGTTAAATTTTTTTAAAACTAACTATTGGGCATGATCACCTCAATAGCATCATATTTTTACCACAGTAGGAAATGGCACCACCAAGGAGGAATTCCATAAACAATGTGGAGGAAACCCTACACAACCTTACCACGGCAATTTTAGAATTTAATATTGATTTACTCCTTAGAACCCAACTAGTATCTATATCCTTATATAGAATGATATCGATTGAATAAAAAATATATAGTTACAAGAATTGTTAGACAATGGATTTAAATGCCCTAGTACTTTTATGTAGAGTGCTCTAGTTCTATATGTGAAAAAGAAAGATGGATCACTATGACTATGCATAGATTATAGACAGTTGAATAAGGTGACAATGTAGAATAGAAACCCATTAGCTCGTATAGATTACCTATTTGACCAGTTATAAGGTGTTCAATATTTTTCAACAAATAGATTTGGGATATGACTAACATTAATTAAGGATAAGAGAAGAGGATGTAGGACTTATTATGGGCATTATGAGTTCTTGGTGATGCATTTAAATTGAAAAAAAATTTTAGCTGCATTCATAGATTTAAAGAATAGTAATTAGGTCATCCCTGGAACAATTTGTTATTATATATATGGATGATATACTTGAATATTACAAAAGTTCAGAGGATCATAAACAACATTCAAAGATAGTTTTACCAACTCTAAAGGAGTATGGTTGGTAAATATGGTATCCAAGTAGACTCTAAGAAAGTAAAAATATTAAAAAAATAGCTACATTTTACTACATTTAAAGATGAAGATCCAAATCTAATTTACGCTTCTTGCGGTTATCTGCCGTCCATTCTATTGGAGTCATAGTTAGATTAGGAACATGAACATAAGCTTGTAAAGCATCAATCAACTCTTCAGCATTTGAAGCTGAGATGAGAATTCGTCGTGCTGACTGTGAGATAAACCTCTGTTCCACAGCTTGATCTAGAAAAGATAACAAACCATCAAAGAAGTGATTAACATTTAACAAACCTATTGGTTTGTGATGCATATTCAGTTGTGCCCAAGAGACTATTTGGAAAATCTCCTCTAAAGTACCAAAACCACCTGGTAAGGCAATGAAGGCGTCAGCATTGCTCATCATTCTAGCCATGCGTTCATGCATGGAAACTACCCTATATTCTTCCCCAATTGTCTTCCCTATGTTGCTGGATGTAGCTAGAGCTGTAGGAATAATACGTAGAACTTGGCATCCTCCTACATGTGCAGCTGTAGCCACACACCCCATTAACCCACAGTTACCTCCACCATACACTAAATGAATTTTTCTCTTAGCCAGCACCATACCCAGATTTTGTGCTGCTTTGACATACTCTCCATCTTTTCCAGGACTGGAACCACAAAAGACACAAATATTTCGAAACTGACGGAATGTGGTTCCCTCCATAATTTCTATCACCTTAACTTTGAGTATAGACAAAGATACTAATGTAAGTATTTATAGAAATAGCTATGCGAATAGGCCGGGTATTATTAGAACAACTATGTGACTGATTGGTGGATATCAGCTATAAAAAAAAATCAACAATGACAGCAAGCGTATATATGTACAGTAGTTATGACTGTGACCTATATTAAGCACATAAAGAGCATAAGATAAGATATCACCAGAAATCTATTTGATGTCTTGATTCTGGTAGAAACGTTGTAGGTGATAGTCGTCATTGTAAAAAAATAAATAAATAAATAAATAAAAATAAAAATGCAATCAAATGATTTATTTTGTATTCTCAATATTTTTGCCAGTCGACTATCAGTATTATTAAGTCGACTAGCTATTTTGAGAAATTTTAATTTGGACTGGTTATTTTACAGTTGATTGATTACATCTATTTTGAAGCAATCAACTGCATCCTACCAGTTAACTACATATTCTTTGATTTTCACAGACTTTTATAAGCTCAGAAATGTTTTTTTTTCATGTGATATCTTTCCACCGAATACCAATAGATTTAAAGTAGATTCTTACACATATATTCAAAATTTGCGGCCACCGATTTTTTTGCTGAAATCATAAATAGATTTTGTTTACAGATTTTCAAGAATTGCGGCCACCGATTTAATATTTTTCAATGCTTTGTCGAAATTTTTGACTTTCACTTTTGGCACCATTCTCTATTATGCTTTTCGTTTGTTTCACTCATTAATGGTTGGCATTAAATGCAAGGTTGTTTTCCCTCATTACAATTAAAGATAATTTCTTCCTTTGAAACTTGATTATTATGGTGTCTAAGTTGTTAATAGGTTAAAGTAATGAAAGGTTTGAAAAGAATGGACGGATGAAGGTCTTATGATGTTTTGACGAAAGTAATCAAGAGAATTAGTGGTGATGAAGTTCTTGAGGAATAAAATATAGGAAGTAGGATTTAAATTAGTCTTTGAACTCTTAATTTGGAAATATAGAGAATATTTTGAGAACCATGTCCGAAAAAACTGTAAGTGATCAAGATATTTGTGTTAAAGGATTAAATCATGCTAAATTGAGTCTAGTATCGAGGATTTAAATTATGTTGGAATTGAGAATTCATGTATGCGTAATTGTTAGGAAAAATCTTCTTGAAATGATTGGGTGAATTAAATGGGATTGACATAAGCTAGATTGAGGTGCTTTTGGAGATGATAAAAGAAATAATTGAAATTTTTGACAAAGAGTTTAATGGTGTTAATAAGTTGGTATAGAATTACTGTGATGAGGTAAGTTGGAATTATTAGACATGTAACAATGGTACATAAATGTTATTAAAGGTTTGAAGGATTTAGTGCAATGTATGTTTAACATATTGATTAAAGGATTTGAGGATAAAAATAGATGATAGATTAAGACGATGATATTCAGGGGAAGATATTTATATATGAAAAAAAAATGACTTGATAGAAGTATAGAATAAGAAAAGATAGTTACCCAATATGAAGGTGAATATGTTCCATTATGTGTGTGTTTTCTTATATCGACCCATAGATATATCCATGCGGGTTAGAGGATATAAATTGAAGAACTTATGAGTGAAAGAAATCCTTATGGTTAAGTTATATGGCAAAATCACTCAAGTGAATAGACATATTAAAAAGTAAAGATGTTATACATAAAAGATATCCCTAATTATTTAGGTAATGATGTTGGTAACTCTAAATAATGCCTTAATTTCATTCCTTACATGTGGTAGGATGGATTGAAATTCGGGGACCGAATTTCTTAAGGGGGGAAGAATGTAACATCCCGTAATTTTTAGATATTTTCCTTAGAAATTCTTCACCTTACATATATGCATAGAAATGTTCTAATATTAATGGAATAGGTAAAGAAAGAAAACCTAAGAGGAAATATTCGCAATAAACATGCTAAAGAAAGGTGAAATTCTTAGGTAAAGAAAGATAAATTTTTGTGAAGTAAGTAAAGGTCTTAAAATTTCAAGAAGATCGAATTAGGGTAATTTTTCTAAATTTAAGAGCAAAAGTTACTAAGTTTAGTATCTCCATCCATAATTTTATGATTCTTATGTGCATAGATATAATGCATTCATGTCACCAAAAGATATTTTCTGTAGTTTATACAGCTAAACATGACGTGATGAGCTTTACTAATGATAATTTATTGTTGAACTTACTGGGATTTAATTCTCACTATATTTTCATATCATGTTCAGAAAATTATTTATGCAGCTTTTGTTTCTAAGGCTCTGGCTCTTAGTGCACATTGGATCGAGTTACTTTATGTTGGGAAGATTTCATAATCAAATAAGATGTTTGTGGTCGAGTTGGCTAAGATCCCGGTGAAGGTGCAACCACCCGCACCTGTATCTCCGGAATTGGTCAACCAAAATAAACAAGATGTAAATATCTATGTGTTTGATATGTTATACGTATGTTTTGAATAATGACATGTATGTGAACTCAATATTGTATAATAATAAAGGAAAAAAAAGAGGTTGTTACATAATTGGTATCAGAGAAACAGACATATAACAAATCAAACACAGATATTTACATCTTCTTTAATTTGGTTGACCAATTCCGGAGATACAGGTGCGGGTGGTTGCACCTTCATCGGGATCTGAGCCAACTCGACCACAAACATCTTATTTGATTCTGAAATCTGCCCAACATAAAGTAACTCGATCCAATGTGCACTAAAAGCCAGAGCCTTAGAAACAAAAGCAGCATAAATAATTTTGTGAACATGATATGAAAATATAGTGAGAATTAAATCCCAGTAAGTTCAACAATAAATTATCATCAGTAAAGCTCATCATGTCATGTTCAGCTGTATAAACTACAGAAAATATCTTTGGTCGCATGAATGCATTATATCTATGCACATAAGAATCATACTGTAATGATATGTATGACATGATTAACTATTTTCAAAATATCATATTATGGTCATCAACTTATTCTCATTTCAAGCTACCCCGGTCAGGGTGAGTATCCTTTACTCTCCGGTATGGGCTTTTCTCGCTCCGTCCGACATGGCCCACTTTCTCTTTCTTTTCTCATTATCATGATCATAACCGTTGGTAGGTCGTCCCCTACTGGTGCACCACACGGATTGCCATGTGACCGTGCTCATTTCTTTTCTTTTCACAATGATAGCAAAAAATATGCTTTCAAAAACAAGTATGTTCATCAAAATATAACTATTACCATAAATTATTGGTAATCATGCCATAAACATAACCATTTCAAATATCACTTTATAAAATATTTCCATGTCAAAATTTCACACTTAAGATGGTAAGAAGTTCATACAATGGCAATGGCTATGGCTATACTAGTCATTTATTATTTTCAATTATAAGATTCATCTTCTTTTTTAAATATTACTTTCACGTCTTTATTTTCTTGATGCAGGATTTTATCACATCTAACCTTCTCTTACTAATCAGAGCATAACTCCCTCATATAGACTCCAAATTGAATGATTCTAGTGCCTAAAAATCCATGACAGATATATCTTTAATTCTTATGTTAACATTTTACTTTAATTCCCTACAGATAATTCCCATAAATTAAAATAAAGAAACTATCCTAACATATTCTTCCCTGATGAACCATTTTCTGACCTTTTACTACTAATCGGCTCATATCGCCCTCATATGGACTCCAAATTGAATGATTCCAGTGCCTACAAATCCACGACACATATATCTATAATTTTTATGTTAATCATTTATTTCAATTTCTTACAGATACTTCCCAGAAATTAAAATACCGAAACTACCCTAACATATTTTTCCCTGATGACCCATTTTCTGACCTTTACCTACTAATCGTCTAATATCTCCCTCATATGGACTCCAAATGGAATGATTCCAGTTCTTAAAAATAATGACACATATATCTATAGTTTTTATGTTAATCATTTATTTCAATTCCTTACAGATACTTCTCAGAAATTAAAATACCGAAGCTATCCTAACATATTTTTCCCTGATGACCCATTTTCTGACCTTTTCCTACTAATTGGCTCATATCTCCCTCATATGGACTCCAAATGGAATGATTCTAGTGTTTAAAAATCCATGACACATATGTATTTAATTCTTATGTTAACCATTTATTTTAATTCCTTACAGATACTTCCCAGAAATTAAAATACCGAAGCTATCCTAACATATTTTTCCCTGATGACCCATTTTTCTGACCTTTGTCAACTGATCGGCTCATATCTCCCTCATATGGACTCCAAATTGAATGATTCCAGTGCCTAAAACTCCATGAGACATATATCTGTAATTCTTGTGTTAACCATTTATTTTAATTCCTTATAGATTGTTCCCAGAAATTAAAATACCGAAGCTTAAAAGTCTGCCAACCATAGCCATACCCATGCAGAACTATCTACACCAACCTAAGTATTCAAACATACATCACATGCAAGCTCAATATGTAACATGATATAGTAACATCCGTGACCAATCATCAAAGTTCTAAGATGAAAATCTCATATAAATATTATAAGTTTCAAAAGTTTTCTTCAAAAAGAAATATTGTTAAACTTACTTGGAGCACTTAGTCTTCTAGACTTCTCCTTCCTCTTTCTTCCTTTCTTCTTCTCCTTTCCTCACTCTACCTTGCTTCTATTTTTTTCTCTCCCTCACTTGGACGAAATGCTAATGTTGTAAGGTTGGGTTTCCTTATATAGGCCACCAAATAATTCACCTTTTATGATCATAGGTCTACCTTATCACAATTAGGACACACTTTGTTGAATTTTTGGAAAACAAACAACTTATGTTCTTGTCTTCCTCTTCCTTAGTCAAGATATGTATAGGAAAAGGAGATTTGTATTTTTTATTATTTTTTATTATTTTTTTTTACAATGACGGCTATCACCTACAACTTTTCTACCATAATCAAGACATCAAACAGATTTCTAGCGATATCTTATCTTATGCTCTTTATGTGCTTAATATAGGTCACAATCATAACTACTGTACATATATACGCTTGCCGTCGTTGTTGAATTTTTTTTTATAGCTGATATCCGCCAATCACTCACATAGTTGTTCTAATAATACCCAGCCTATTCGCATAGCTATTTCTATAAATACTTACATTAGTATCTTTGTCTATACTCAAAGTTAAGGTAGTAGAAATTATGGAGGGAACCCTACACAACCTTGCCACGGCAATTTGAGAATTTGCTATTGATTTACTCCTTAGAACCCAACTAGTATCTATATCGTTATATAGAATGATATCGATTGAATAATAAAAAAAAATTTTACAAGACTTGTTAGACAAGGGATTTAAATGCCCTAGTACTTTTATTTATAGTGCTCTAGTTCTATCTGTGAAAAAGAAAGATGGATCACTTTGACTATGCATAGATTATAGACAGTTGAATAAAGTGACAATGTAGAATAGAAACCTATTAGCTCATATAGATTACCTGTTTGACTAGTTATAAGGTGTTCAATATTTTTCTACAAATAGATTTGGGATATGACTAACATTAATTAAGGATAAGAGAAGAGGATGTAGGACTTATTATGGGCATTATGAGTTCTTGGGGATGCATTTAAATTGAAAAATCTTTAGCTGCATTCATAGATTTAATGAATAGTAATTAGGTCATCCCTGGAACAATTTGTTATTATATATATGGATGATATACTAGAATATTTCAAAAGTTCAGAGGATCATAAGCAACATTCAAAGATAGTTTTACCAACTCTAAAGGAGTATAGTTGGTAAATATGGTATCCAAGTAGACTCTAAGAAAGTAAAAATAGTACAAAAATAGCTACATTTTACTACATTTAAAGATGAAGATCCAAATCTAATTTACACTTCCTGCTGTTATCTGCCATCCATTCTATTGGAGTCATAGTTAGATCAGGAACATGAACATAGGCTTGTAAAGCATCAATCAACTCTTCAGCATTTGAAGCTGAGATGAGAATTCGTCGTGCTGACTGTGAGATAAACCTCTGTTCCACAGCTTGATCTAGAAAAGATAACAAGCCATCAAAGAAGTGATTAACATTTAACAAACCTATCGGTTTGTGATGCATATTCAGTTGTGCCCAAGAGACTATCTGCAAAATCTCCTCTAAAGTACCAAAACCACCTGGTAAGGCAATAAAAGCGTCAGCATTGTTCATCATTCTAGCCATGCGTTCATGCATGGAAACTACCCAATATTCTTTCCCAATTGTCTTCCCTATGTTGCCAATTATGTAACAACCTCCTTTTTTTTCCTTTATTATTATACAATATTGAGTTCACATACATGTCATTAATCAAAACATACGTATAACATATCAAACACATAGATATTTACATCTTGTTCATTTTGGTTGACCAATTTCAGAGATACAGGTGCGGGTGGTTGCACCTTCACCGGGATCTGAGCCAACTAGGCCACAAACATCTTATTTGATTCTGAAATCTACCCAACATAAAGTAACTCGATCCAATGTGCACTAAAAGCTAGAGCCTTAGAAACAAAAGCTGCATCAATAATTTTCTGAACATGATATGGAAATATAGTGAGAATTAAATCCCAGTAAGTTCAACAATAAATTATCAACAGTAAAGCTCATCATGTCATGTTCAGCTGTATAAACTACAGAAAATATTTTTGGTCACATGAATGCATTATATCTATGCACATAAGAATCATACTGTAATGATATGTATAACAGGATTAACTATTTTCAAAATATCATATGATGGCCATCAACTTATTCTCATTTCAAACTACCCCGGTCAAGTTGAGTATCCTCTACTCTCCGGTACGGACTTTTCTCGCTCCGTCCGACATGGCCCACTTTCTCTTTCTTTTCTCATTATCATGATCATAACCGTTGGTAGGGCGTCCCCTACTGGTGCACCACACGGATTGCCATGTGACCGTGCTCATTTCTTTTCTTTTCACAATGATAGCCAAAAATATGCTTTCAAAAACAAGAATGTTCATCAAAATATGACTATTACCATAAATCCTTGGTAATCATGCCATGAACATAACCATTTCAAATATCACTTTATAAAATATTTCCATGTCAAAATTTCACACTTAAGATGGTAAGAAGTTCATACAATGGCAATGGCTATGGCTATACTAGTCATTTATTATTTTCAATTATAAGATTCATCTTATTTTTTAAATATTACTTTTACTTCTTTATTTTCTTGATGCAGGTTTTCATCACATCTAACCATCTCTTACTAATCAAAGCATAACTCCCTCATATGGACTCCAAATTGAATGATTCCAGTGCCTAAAAATCTATGACACATATATCTTTAATTCTTATGTTAACATTTTACTTTAATTCCCCACAGATAATTCTCAGAAATTAAAATACAGAAACTATCCTAACATATTCTTCCCTTATGAACCATTTTCTGACCTTTGACAACTAATCGGCCCATATCTCCCTCATATGGACTCCAAATTGAATGATTCCAGTGCCTAAAAATCTAGGACACATATATCGTTAATTCCTATGTTAACCATTTATTTTAATTCCCTACAGATACTTCCCCAAAATTAAAATACCGAAGCTATCCTAACATATTTTTTCCTGATGAGCCATTTTCTGACCTTTGCCTACTAATCGACTCAAATCTCCCTCATATGGAGTCCAACTTGAATGATTCAAGTTTCTAAAAATCCATGCCACATATATCTTTAATTATTATGGTAACTATTTCTTTTTAATTCCTTACAGATGCTTCCCAGAAATTAAAATACCGAAGCTATCCTAACATATTTTTCCCTGATGACCCATTTTTTGACCTTTGCCAAATAATCGGCTCATATCTCCCACATATGGACTCCAAATGGAATGATTCCAGTGCCTAAAAATCCATGATAGATATATCTTTAATTCTTATGTTAATCATTTATTTTAATTCCCTACAGATACTTCTCAGAAATAAAAATATCAATGCTATCTTAACATATTTTTCCCTCATGACCCGTTTTCTCACCTTTGTCTACTAAACGGCTCATATCTCCATCATATGAACTCCAAATTGAATGATTCCAGTGCCTAAAAATCTATGACACATATATCTTTAATTCTTATGTTAACATTTTACTTTAATTCCCCACAGATAATTCTCAGAAATTAAAATACAGAAACTATCCTAACATATTCTTCCCTTTTGAACCATTTTCTGACCTTCGACAACTAATCAGCTCATATCTCCCTCATATGGACTCCAAATTGAATGATTCCAGTGCCTAACAATCCCGGACACATATATCGTTAATTCCTATGTTAACCATTTATTTTAATTCCCTACAGATACTTCCCCAAAATTAAAATACCGAAGCTATCCTAACATATTTTTTTCCTGATGAGCCATTTTCTGACCTTTGCCTACTAATCAACTCAAATCTCCCTCATATGGACTCCAACTTGAATGATTTAAGTTTCTAAAAATCCATGCCACATATATCTTTAATTCTTATGTTAACTATTTATTTTAATTCCTTACAGATACTTCCCAGAAATTAAAATACCGAAGCTATCCTAACATATTTTTCCCTGATGACCCATTTTCTGACCTTTGCCAAATAATCGGCTCATATCTCCCACATATAAACTCCAAATTGAATGATTCCAGTGCCTAAAAATCTATGATAGATATATCTTTAATTCTTATGTTAATCATTTATTTTAATTCCTTACAGATACTTCCCATAAATTAAAATATCAATGCTATCTTAACATATTTTTCCCTGATGACCCGTTTTCTCACCTTTGTCTACTAATCGGCTCATATCTCCATCATATGGACTCCAAATTGAATGATTTCAGTGCCTAAAACTCCATGAGTCATATATCTGTAATTCTACTGTTAATCATTTATTTTAATTCCTTATATATTGTTCCCAGAAATTAAAATATTGAAGCTTAAAATTCTGCCAACCATAGCCATACCCATGCAGAACTATCTACACCAACCTAAGTATTCAAACATACATACATGCAAGCTCAATATGTAACATTATATAGCAACATCCATGACCAATCATCAAAGTTCTAAGATGAAAATCTCATATAAATATTATAAGTTTCAAAAGTTTTCTTCGAAAAGAAATATTGTTAAACTTACCTGGAGCACTTAGTCTCCTAGACTTCTCCTTCCTCTTTCTTCCTTTCTTCCTCTCCTTTCCTCACTCTACCTTGCTTCTATTTTTCTTCTCCCTCACTTGGACAAAATTCTAATGTTGTAAGGGTGGGTTTCCTTATATAGACCACCAAATAATGGAGATTGAAGGGCTAGAAATTTGTCACTTAAAAAGACAACCTATCATAATTGATTAAGACAAAAGAAAAATTAAATGAATCCCTAAATCAAAGGGACCTTGTCCCATATCTGAAGAACATATTATCATAATTTTCAAAATACAAATCTCCTTTTCCTATACATATCTTGACTAAGGAAGAGGAAGACAAGAACATAAGTTGTTTGTTTTCCAAAAATTCAACAAAGTGTATCCTAATTGTGATAAGGTAGACCCATGATCATGAAAGGTGCATTATTTGGTGGCCTATATAAGGAAACCCACCCTTACAACATTAGAATTTCATCCAAGTGAGGGAGAGGAAAAATAGAAGCAAGGTAGAGTGAGGAAAGGAGAGGAAGAAAGGAAGAAAGAGGAAGGAGATGTCTAGAAGACTAAGTGCTCCAAGTAAGTTTAACAATATTTTTTTTTAAAGAAAACTTTTGAAACTTATAATATTTATATGAGATTTTGATCTTAGAACTTTGATGATTGGTCATGGATGTTGCTATATCATGTTACATATTGAGCTTGCATGTGATATATGTTTGAATACATAGGTTGGTGTAGATAGTTCTGCATGCGTATGGCTATGGTTGGCAGAATTTTAAGTTTCGGTATTTTAATTTCTGGGAACAATCTATAAGGAATTAAAATAAATGATTAACATAAGAATTACATATATATGTGTCATGGACTTTTAGGAACTGGAATCAATCAATTTGGAGTCCATATGATGGAGATATGAGATCACTGATCCCCTACACAGCACTACCACAAAATACTCAAGATACTATAAGATCGATTCAGATAACCAACCACCCACTGGCCATCTAGGATCGACCTCCTCTGATACCAATTATGTAACAACCTTTTTTTTTCCTTTATTATTATACAATATTGAGTTCACATACATGTCATTAATCAAAACATACATATAACATATCAAACACATTGATATTTACATCTTGTTTATTTTGGTTGACCAATTCCGGAGATACAGGTGCGGGTGGTTGCACCTTCACCGGGATCTGAGCCAACTCAACCACAAACATCTTATTTGATTCTGAAATCTGCCCAACATATAGTAACTCGATCCAATGTGCACTAAAAGCCAGAGCCTTAGAAACAAAAGCAGCATAAATAATTTTCTGAACATGATATGGAAATATAGTGAGAATTAAATCCCAGTAAGTTTAACAATAAATTATCATCAGTAAAGCTCATCACGTCATGTTCAGCTGTATAAACTACAGAAAATATCTATGGTCACATGAATGCATTATATCTATGCACATAAGAATCATACTGTAATGATATGTATGACAGGATTAACTATTTTCAAAATATCATATGATGGCCATCAACTTATTCTCATTTCAAACTACCCTGGCCAGGGTGAGTATCCTCTACTCTCCGGTACGGGCTTTTCTCGCTCCGTCCGACATGGCCCACTTTCTCTTTCTTTTCTCATTATCATGATCATAACCGTTGGTAGGGCGTCCCCTACTGGTGCACCACACGGATTGCCATGTGACCGTGCTCATTTCTTTTCTTTTCACAATGATAGCAAAAAATATGCTTTCAAAAACAAGTATGTTCATCAAAATATAACTATTATCATAAATCATTGGTAATCATGCCATGAACATAACCATTTGAAATATCACTTTATAAAATATTTTCATGTCAAAATTTCACACTTAAGATGGTAAGAAGTTCATACAATGGCAATGGCTATGGCTATACTAGTCATTTATTATTTTCAATTATAAGATTCGTCTTCTTTTTTAAATATTACTTTTACTTCTTATTTTCTTGATGCAGGTTTTCATCACATCTAACCTTCTCTTACTAATCAGAGCATAACTCCCTCATATGGACTGCAAATTGAATGATTCCAGTGCCTAAAAATCCATGACACATATATCTTTAATTCTTATGTTAACCTTTTAATTTAATTCCCTACAGATAATTTCCAAAAATTAAAATATAGAAACTATCCTAACATATTTTTCCCTGATGAACCATTTTCTGACCTTTGACTACTAATCGGCTCATATCTCCCTCATATTGACTCCAAATTAAATGATTCTAGTGGGTAAAAATTCGACACACATATATATTTAATTCTTATGTTAACCATTTATTTTAATTCATTACATATACTTCTCAGAAATTAAAATACCGAAGCAAGTCCTAACATATTCTTCCCTGATGAACCATTTTCTGACCTTTGTCTACTAGTCGGCACATATCTCCCACATATGGACTCCAAATTGAATGCTTCCAGTGCCTAAAACTCCATGACACATATATCTTTAATTCCTATGTTAATCATTTATTTCAATTCCTTACAGATACTTCCCAGAAATTAAAATACCAAAACTATCCTAATATATTTTTCCCTGATAACCTATTTTCTGACATTTTCCTATTAATCGGCTCATATCTCCCTCATATGGACTCCAAATTGAATGATTCTAGTGCCTAAAACTCCATGACACATATATCTATAATTATTTTGTTAATCATTTATTTTAATTCCTTACAGATACTTCCCAGAAATTAAAATACCGTAGCTATCCTAACATATTTTTTTCCTGATGACCCATTTTCTGACCTTTGTCTACTAATCGGCTCATATGTCCCTCATATGGACTCCAAATTGAATGATTCCAGTGCCTAAAAATCCATTACACATATATCTTTAATTCTTATGTTAACCATTTATTTTAATTCCTTATATATTGTTCTCAGAAATTAAAATACCGAAACATAAAAGTCTGCCAACCATAGCCATACCTATGCAGAACTATCTACACCAACCTAAGTATTCAAACTTACATCACATGCAAGCTCAATATGTAACATGATATAGCAACATCCATGACCAATCATCAAAGTTCTAAGATCAAAATCTCATATAAATATTATAAGTTTTAAAAGTTTTCTTTAAAAAAAAATATTGTTAAACTTACTTGGAGCACTTAGTCTTCTAGACTTCTCCTTCCTCTTTCTTCCTTTCTTCCTCTCCTTTCCTCACTCTACCTTGCTTCTATTTTTTCTCTCCCTCACTTGGACGAAATTCTAGTGTTGTAAGGGTGGATTTCTTTATATAGGCCACCAAATATTCACCTTTTATGATCATGGGTCTACCTTATCACAATTAGGGTACCCTTTGTTGAATTTTTGGAAAACAAACAACTTATGTTCTTGTCTTCCTCTTCCTTAGTCAAGATATGCTTAGGAAAAGGAGATTTGTATTTTGAAAATTATGATGATATGTTCTTAAGATATGGGACAAGATCCCTTTCATGTAGGGATTCATTTAATTTTTCTTTTGTCTTAATCAATTATGATAGGTTGCCTTTTTAAGTGGCAAATTTCTAACCCTTGAATCTCCATTATTTGGTTGAAATTATTTATGTGGGATAGAGATGTTTTGTCCTAATTCTATGTCTTATCGTAGCACTTGCTAAAATTATGAGTGTAGGATATAGATTTTTTTTGTCTTAAAGCCTTGTATTATTATGCCACTTGCCAAAATGATGAATGTAGAATCACACCACTTGCTAAATTTTTGTCTTAATGCCATGTCACCTAATCTTGATTACACCATTATTTCATCACTTTAATTTTATTTTTATTTTTATTTTTCCTCTTGGGTTTGGGCTCATTCTTGCCCATTTTCTTTACTTTGGTAAAAATTCTACCTTTCATAATGGGCTTGGTCACATTTTCATAATTTTTGGGCTACCGGTCCAATTTCTATATCCTAGTCCAAGTCTATGTTATATTTCTTCCTTGCGCTATCCTATTGGCTTGCTAAAAATTCATGTGAAGTAGAAAAACTCTATATGAAATGTCCATAGGTTAAATCCCAATTACGGGTGGAGATACTAAACTTAGTAACTTTTACTCTTAAATTAAGAACAATTACCCTAATTCGATCATCTTGAAATTTTAAGACCTTTACTTACTTCACAAAAATTTATCTTTCTTTACCTAAGAATTTCACCTTTCTTTAGCATGTTTATTTCTAATATTTCCTCTTAGGTTTTCTTTCTTTACCTATTCCATTAATATTAGAACATTTCTATGCATACATGTAAGGTGAAGAATTTCTAAGGAAAATATCTAAAAATTACGGGATGTTACATTCTTCCCCCTTAAGAAATTCGGTCCCCGAATTTCAATCCATCCTACCACGTGTAAGGATGAAATTAAAGCATTATTCAGAGTTACCAACCTTATTACCTAAATAATTAGGGATATCTTTTCTGTATAACATCTTTACTTTTTAATATGTCTATTCACTTGAGTGATTTTGCCATATAACTTAACCATAAGGATTTCTTTCACTCCTAAGTTCTTCAATTTATATGCTCTAGCCAGCATGGATATATCTATAGGTCGATATAAGAAAACACACACATAAAGAAATATATTCAACTTCATATTGGGTAACTATCTTTTCTTATTCTATACTTCTATCAAGTCATTTTTTTTTCATATATCAATATCATCGCCTGAATATCATTGTCTTAATCTATCATTTATTTTTATCCTCAAATCCTTTAATCAATATGTTAAACATACGTTGCACTAAATCCTTCAAACCTTCAATAACATTTATGTACCATTGATACATGTCTAATAATTCCAACTTACCTCATCACAGTAATTCTATACCAACTTATTAACACCATTAAACTCTTTGTCAAAAATTTCAATTATTTCTTTTATCATCTCCAAAAGCACCTCAATCTAGCTTATGTCAATCCCATTTAATTAACCCAATCATTTCATGAAGATTTTTCCTAACAATTACGCATACATGAATTCTCAATTCCAACATAATTTACATCCTCGATACTATACTCAATTTAGCATGATATAATCCTTTAACACAAATATCTTGATCACTTACATTATTTTCAGACATGGTTCTCAGAATATTCTCTATATTTCCAAATTAATAGTTCAAAGACTAACTTAAATCCTACTTCCTATATTTTATTCCTCAAGAACTTCAACACCACTATTTCTCTTGATTACATTCGTCAAAACATCATAAGACTATCATCCATCCATTCTTTTCAAACTTTTTATTACTTTAACCTATTAACAACTTAGACACCATAATAACCGAGTTTCAAGGAAAAGAAATTATCTTTAATTGTAATGAGGAAAAATAACCTTGCATTTAATTCCAACCGTTAATGAGTGAAACAGACGAAAAGCATAATAGAGAATGGTGCCAAAAGCAAAAGTCAAAAATTTCGACAAAGCATTGAAAACTATTAAAATCGGTGGCCGTAATTCTTGAAAATCTGTAAACAAAATCTATCTATGATTTCAGCAAAAATCGTTGGCCGCAAATTTTGAATATATGTGTCAGAATCTACTTTAAATCTATTGGTATTCGGTGGAAAGATATCACATGGAAAAAGAAACATTTCTGAGCTTATAAAAGTCTGTGAAAAGCAAAGAATATGTAGTTAACTGGTAGGATGCAGTTGATTGCTTCAAAATCGATGTAATCAATCAACTGTAAAATAACCAGTCCAAATTAAAATTTCTCAAAATAGTTAGTCGACTTAATAATACTGGTAGTCGACTTGCAAAAACATTGAGAATACAAAATAAATCATTTGATTGCATTTTTACTTTTTTTTTACAATGACGGCTATCACCTATAACTTTTCTACAAGAATCAAGACATCAATGTTTCATCAAAGACAACAAGATAAAGACAAATTTCTGGTGATATCTTATCTTATGCTCTTTATGTGCTTAATATGGGTCACGGTCATAACTACTGTACATATACATGCTTGCCGTCATTTTTGAATTTTTTTTTAACTTTAATTTTGCTGATATCCATCAATCACTCACATAGTTGTTCTAATAATACCCGGCCTATTCGCATAACTATTATAAATATTCCCTTCTCTGAGTTCTATAAATACTTACATTAGTATCTTTGTCTATACTCAAAGTTAAGGTGATAGAAATTATGGAGGGAACCGCATTCCGTCAGTTTCGAAATATTTGTGTCTTTTGTGGTTCCAGTCCTGGAAAAGATGGGGAGTATGTCAAAGCAGCACAAAATATGGGTATGGTGTTGGCTAAGAGAAAAATTCATTTAGTGTATGGTGGAGGTAACTGTGGGTTAATGGGGTGTGTGGCTACAGCTGCACATGTAGGAGGATGCCAAGTTCTAGGTATTATTCCTACAGCTCTAGCTACATCCAGCAACATAGGAAAGACAATTGGGGAAGAATATAGGGTAGTTTCCATGCATGAACGCATGGCTAGAATGATGAGCAATGCTGACGCCTTCATTGCCTTACCAGGTGGTTTTGGTACTTTAGAGGAGATTTTCCAAATAGTCTCTTGGGCACAACTGAATATGCATCACAAACCAATAGGTTTGTTAAATGTTAATCACTTCTTTGATGGTTTGTTATCTTTTCTAGATCAAGCTGTGGAACAGAGGTTTATCTCACAGTCAGCACGACGAATTCTCATCTCAGCTTCAAATGCTGAAGAGTTGATTGATGCTTTACAAGCCTATGTTCATGTTCCTAATCTAACTATGACTCCAATAGAATGGACGGCAGATAACCGCAGGAAGCGTAAATTAGATTTGGATCTTCATCTTTAAATGTAGTAAAATGTAGCTATTTTTTTAATATTTTTACTTTCTTAGAGTCTACTTGGATACCATATTTACCAACCATACTCCTTTAGAGTTGGTAAAACTATCTTTGAATGTTGTTTATGATCCTCTGAACTTTTGTAATATTCAAGTATATCATCCATATATATAATAACAAATTGTTCCAGGGATGACCTAATTACTATTCTTTAAATCTATGAATGCAGCTAAAATTTTTTTTTTCAATTTAAATGCATCACCAAGAACTCATAATGCCCATAATAAGTCCTACATCCTCTTCTCTTATCCTTAATTAATGTTACTCATATCCCAAATCTATTTATGGAAAAATATTGAACACCTTATAACTGGTCAAACAGGTAATCTATACGAGCTAATGGGTTTCTATTCTACATTATCACCTTATTCAACTGTCTATAATCTATGCATAGTCATAGTGATCCATCTTTCTTTTTCACAGAAAGAACTAGAGCACTCTAAATAAAAGTACTAGGGCATTTAAATCCCTTGTCTAACAAGTCTTGTAACTAAAAATTTTTTTTATTCAATCGATATCATTCTATATAAGGATATAGATACTAGTTGGGTTCTAAGGAGTAAATCAACATTAAATTCTCAAATTACCGTGGCAAGGTTGTGTAGGGTATCCTCTACATTGTTTACCGAATTCCTCCTTGGTGGTGCTATTTCCTACAGTGGTAAAAATATGCTGCTATTGAGGTGATCAAGCCCAATAGTTAGTTTAAAAAAAATTTAACAGCAGTCATAACTCCACCTCTGCATATAGATAGGAAACACTAGTAATTTCCTACCTATATGAAATCACTGATCCCCTACACAGCACTACCACAACATACTCAAGATACTATAAGATCGATTCAGATAACCAACCACCCACTGGCCATCTAGGATCGACCTCCTCTGATACCAATTATGTAACAACCTTTTTTTTTCCATTATTATTATACAATATTGAGTTCACATACATGTCATTAATCAAAACATACATATAACATATCAAACACATAGATATTTACATCTTGTTTATTTTGGTTGACCAATTCCGGAGATACAGGTGCGGGTGGTTGCACCTTCACCGGGATCTGAGCCAACTCAACCACAAACATCTTATTTGATTCTGAAATCTGCCCAACATATAGTAACTCGATCCAATGTGAACTAAAAGCCAGAGCCTTCGAAACAAAAGCTGCATCAATAATTTTTTGAACATGATATGTTCATATACCTAATCTAACTATGACTCCAATTATGTAACAACCTCTTTTTTTTCCTTTATTATTATGCAATATTGAGTTCACATACATGTCATTAATCAAAACATACATATAACATATCAGACACATAGATATTTACATCTTGTTTAATTTTGTTTACCAATTCCGGAGATACAGGTGCGGGTGGTGGCACCTTCACCGGGATCTGAGCCAACTCGACCAAAAACATCTTATTTGATTCTGAAATCTGCCCAACATAAAGTAACTCGATCCAGTGTGCACTAAAAGCCAGAGCCTTAGAAACAAAAGCTGCATAAATAATTTTCTGAACATGATATGGAAATATAGTGAGAATTAAATCCCAGTAAGTTCAACAATAAATTTTCATCAGTAAAGCTCATCATGTCATGTTCAGCTGTATAAACTACAGAAAATATCTTTGGTCACATGAATGCATTATATCTATGTACATAAGAATCATACTGTAATGATATGTATGACAGGATTAACTATTTTTAAAATATCATATGATGGCCATCAACTTATTCTCATTTCAAGCTACCTCGGTCAGGGTGAGTATCCTCTACTCTCCGGTACGGGCTTTTCTCGCTCCGTCCGACATGGCCCACTTTCTCTTTCTTTTCCCATTATCATGATCATAACCGTTGGTGGGGCTTCCCCTACTGGTGCACCACACGGATTGCCATGTGACCGTGCTCATTTCTTTTCTTTTCACAATGATAGCCAAAAATATGCTTTCAAAAACAAGTATGTTCATCAAAATATAACTATTACCATAAATCATTGGTAATCATGCCATGAACATAACCATTTCAAATATGACTTTATAAAATATTTCCATGTTAAAATTTAACACTTAAGATGGTAAGAAGTTCATACAATGGCAATGGCTATGGCTATACTAGTCATTTATTATTTTCAATTATAAGATTCATCTTCTTTTTTAAATAATACTTTTACTTCTTTATTTTCTTGATGCAGGTTTTCATCACATCTAGTCTTCTCTTACTAATCAGAGCATAACTCTCTCATATGGACTCGAAATTGAATGATTCGAGTGCCTAAAAATCCACAACACATATATCTTTAATTCTTATGTTCACCTTTTACTCTAATTCCCTACAGATAATTTCCAGAAATTAAAATACAAAAACTATCCTAACATATTCTTCCCTGATGAACGATTTTCTAACCTTTGACAACTAATCTGCTCATATCTCCCTTATATGGACTCCAAATTGAATGATTCCAGTGCCTACAATTCCATGACACATAGATATTTAATTCTTATGTTAACTATTTATTTTAATTCCTTACAGATACTTCCTAGAAATTAAAACACCGAAGCTATCCTAACATATTTTTCCCTGATAACCCATTTTCTGACCTTTGCCTACTAATCAGCTCATATCTCCCTCATATGGACTCCAACTTGAATGATTCCAGTGTCTAAAAATCCATGACACATATATCTCTAATTCGTATGTTAACTATTTATTTAAATTCTTTAGAGATACTTCCCAGAAATTAAAATACCGAAGCTATCCTAACATATTTTTCCCTGATGACCCATTTTCTGACTTGTGCCTACTAATCGGCTCATATGTCTCTCATATGGACTCCAAATTGAATGATTCCAGTGACTAAAAATCCATGACACATATGTCTTTAATTCTTATGTTAGCTATTTATTTTAATTCCTTACAGATACTTCCCAGAAATTAAAATACCGAAGCATAAAATTCTGCCAACCATGGCCATATCCATGCAATACTATCTACACCAACCTAAGTATTCAAACATACATCACATGCAAGCTCAATATGTAACATGATATAGCAACATCCATGACCAATCATCAAAGTTCTAAGATGAAAATCTCATATAAATATCATAATTTTCAAAATACAAATCTCCTTTTCCTATGCATATCTTGACTAAGGAAGAGGAAGACAAGAACATAAGTTGTTTGTTTTCCAAAATTTCAACAAAGTGTATCCTAATTGTGATAAGGTAGACCCATGATCATGAAAGGTGAATTATTTGGTGGCCTATATAAGGAAACCCACCCTTACAACATTAGAATTTCGTCCAAGTGAGGGAGAAGAAAAATAGAAGCAAGGTAGAGTGAGGAAAGGAGAGGAAGAAAGGAAGAAAGAGGAAGGAGAAGTCTAGAAGACTAAGTGCTCCAATTCTGTAACAACTCCATTTATGTAATTTTTTTTTAAATACCATGAAGTTATTACCTCGTTACAACTTAACTCAATATAACATTTATTTAATTTATACAATACTGAGTGTCCATACACACTATTATTTTACAAACTACACACCATTATTTTACAAACATTTGTACAAAGATACATATTAGTTCTAATCATCTATATCGACTATTTCCGGGGACACTGGTTCGGGCGGCACGTCCACCGGAATCTCAGTTACATCTACGACAGTTACATCTGAAATAACTGGAAGTTGCCCAAGGTAGGGCACCTCGATCCAACGTACAGAGATAATAAGAGTCATAGAGAATATCTGCATATTTATTCTTCTGAACATGATATGGAAATATAGTGAGAATTAAATCCCAGTAAGTTCAACAATAAATTATCATCAGTAAAGCTCATCATGTCATGTTCAGCTGTATAAACTACAGAAAATATCTTTGGTCACATGAATGCATTATATCTATGCACATAAGAATCATACTGTAATGATATGTATGACAGGACTAACTATTTTAAAAATATCATATGATGGCCGTCAACTTATTCTCATTTCAAGCTACCCCGGTCAGGGTAAGTATCCTCTACTCTCCGATACGGGCCTTTCTCGCTCCGTCCGACATAGCCCACTTTCTCTTTCTTTTCTCATTATCATGATCATAACCGTTGGTAGGGTGTCCCCTACTGGTGCACCACACGGATTGCCATGTGACCGTGCTCATTTCTTTTCTTTTCACAATGATAGCCAAAAATATGCTTTCAAAAACAAGTATGTTCATCAAAATATAACTATTACCATAAATCATTGGTAATCATGCCACGAACATAACCATTTCAAATATCACTTTATAAAATATTTCCATGTCAAAATTTCACACTTAAGATGGTGAGAAGTTCATACGATGGCAATGGCTATGGCTATACTAGTCATTTATTATTTTCAATTATAAGATTCATTTTTTTTTAAATATTACTTTTACTTCTTTATTTTCTTGATGCAGGTTTTCATCACATCTAACCTTCTCTTACTAATCAGAGCATAACTCCCTCCTATGGACTCCAAATTGAATGATTCCAGTGCCTAAAAATCCATGACACATATATCTTTAATTCTTATGTTAACATTGTACTTTAATTCCCTACAAATAATTCTCAGAAATTAAAATATAATAACTATCCAAACATATTCTTCCCTGATGAACCATTTTCTGACCTTTGACTACTAATCGGCTCATATCTCCCTCCTATGGACTCCAAATTGAATGATTCCAGTGCCTAAAATTCCATGACACATATATCTTTAATTTTTATGTTAACCATTTATTTTAATTCCTTACAGACACTTCCCAGAAATTAAAATACCGAAGCTATCCTAACATATCTTTCCCTGATGGCCCATTTTCTGACCTTTTCCACCTTATCAGCTCATATCTCCCTCATATGGACTCCAAATTGAATGATTCCAGTGCCTAAAAATCCATGAAACATATATCTGTAATTCTTATGTTGACCATGTATTTTAATTCCTTACAGATAATGCCCAGAAATTAAAATACCGAAGCTATCCTAACATATTTTTCCCTGATGACCTAGTTTCTGATCTTTGTCTACCAATCGGCTCATATCTCCCTTATATGGAGTCCAAATTGAATGATTAGAGTTCCAAAATATCCATGACAAATATATCTTTAATTCTTATGTTAACCATTTATTTTAATTCCTTATAGATTGTTCCCAGAAATTAAAATACCGAAGCTATCCTAACATATTTTTCCCTGATGACCCATTTTCTGTCCTTTGTCAACTAATCGGCTCATATCTCCATTATATGGACTCCAAATTGAATGATTCCAGTTCCAAAATATCCATGACACATATATATTTAATTCTTATGTTAACCATTTATTTTAATTCCTTATATATTGTTCCCATAAATTAAAATGCCAAAGCTTAAAATTCTGCCAACCATAGCCATAACCATGCAGAACTATCTACACCAACCTAAGTATTCAAACATACATCACATGCAAGATCAATATGTAACATGATATAGCAACATCATGACCAATCATAAAAGTTCTAAGATCAAAATCTCATATAAATATTATAAGTTTCAAAAGTTTTCTTCAAAAAGAAATATTGTTAAACTTACTTGGAGCACTTAGTCTTCTAGACTTCTCCTTCCTCTTTGTTCCTTTCTTCCTCTCCTTTCCTCACTCTACCTTGCTTCTATTTTTCCTCTCCCTTACTTGGATGAAATTCTAATGTTGTAAGGGTGGGTTTCCTTATATAGGCCACCAAATAATTCACCTTTCATGATCATGGGTCTACCTTATCAGAATTAGGATACACTTTGTTGAATTTTTGGAAAACAAACAACTTATGTTCTTGTCTTCCTCTTCCTTAGTCAAGATATGCATAGGAAAAGGAGATTAGTATTTTGAAAATTAAGATGATATGTTCTTAAGATATGGGACAAGATCCCTTTGATTTATGGATTCATTTAATTTTTCTTTTGTCTTAATCAATTATGATAGGTTGCCTTTTTAAGTGGCAAATTTCTAGCCTTTCAATCTCCATTATTTGGTTGAAATTATTTATGTGGGATAGAGATGTTTTGTCCTAATTCTATGTCTTATCATACCACTTGCTAAAATTATGAGTGTAGGATATAGATGTTTTTGTCCTAAAGCCTTGTATTATCATACCACTTGCCTAAATGATGAATGTAGAATCACACCACTTGCTAAATTTTTGTCTTAATGCCATGTAACCTAATCTTTATTATTATTATTATATCATCATCTAATTTATTTTATTTTATTTTTCCTCTTGGATTTGGGCTTATTTCTACCCATTATGGGCTTATTCCTACCCATTTTTATTTGCTTTGGATAAAATTCTACCTTTCTTGGAGGGCTTGGTCACATTTTCATAATTTTTGGGCTACCGGTCCAATTTCTATATCCTAGTCCAACTCTATGTTTTATTTCTTCCTTGGGCTATCCTATTGGCTTGCTAAAAACTTATGTGAAGTGGAAAAACTCTATATGAAGTGTCCATAAGTAAAAGCCCAATGTATGGGTAAAGATTTTAATCTTAGTAACTCTAGTTCTTGAATTAGGAAAAATTACCCTAATTCAATGTTCTTGAAATTTTAAGACCTTTACTTATTTCTAAAAATTTATCTTCCTTATCCAAGAATTTTGCATCTCTTTAGTATGTTATTTCTAATTTCTTTCCTATTAGGTTTTCATTCTTTATTTTAGCAAGTGGTATGATAAGACATAGAATTAGGACAAAACATCTCTATCCCACATTAATAATTTCAACCAAATAATGGAGATTGAAAGGCTAGAAATTTGCCACTTAAAAAGGCAACCTATCATAATTGATTAAGACAAAAGAAAAATTAAATGAATCCCTAAATTAAAGGGATCTTGTCCCATATCTTAAGAACATATCATCATAATTTTTAAAATACAAATCTCCTTTTCCTATGCATATCTTGACTAAGGAAGAGGAAGACAAGAACATAAGTTGTTTGTTTTCCAAAAATTCAACAAAGTGTATCCTAATTGTGATAAGGTAGACCCATGATCATGAAAGGTGAATTATTTGGTGGCCTATATAAGGAAACCCACCCTTACAACATTAGAATTTCGTCCAAGTGAGGGAGAGAAAAAATAGAAGCAAGGTAGAGTGAGGAAAGGAGAGGAAGAAAGGAAGAAAGAGGAAGGAGAAGTCTAGAAGACTAAGTGCTCCAAGTAAGTTTAACAATATTTCTTTTTGAAGAAAACTTTTGAAACTTATAATATTTATATGAGATTTTGACCTTAGAACTTTTATGATTGGTCATGATGTTGCTATATCATGTTACATATTGATCTTGCATGTGATGTATGTTTGAATACTTAGGTTGGTGTAGATAGTTCTGCATGGTTATGGCTATGGTTGGCAGAATTTTAAGCTTTGGTATTTAATTTCAGGGAACAATATATAAGGAATGAAAATAAATGGTTAACATAAGAATTAAAGATATATGTGTCACGGATATTTTGGAACTGGAATCATTCAATTTGGAGTCCATATATGGGAGATATGAGCCAATTAGTAGACAAAGGTCAGAAAATGGGTCATCAGGGAAAAATATGTTAGGATAGCTTCGGTATTTTAATTTCTGGGAACAATTTATAAGGAATTAAAATAAATTGTTAACATAAGCATTAAAGATATATGTGTCATGGATATTTTGGAACTGGAATCATTCCATTTGGAGTCCATATAAGGGAGATATGAGCCGATTAGTAGACGAAGGTCAAAAAATGGGTCATCAGGGAAAAATATGTTAGGATAGCTTCGGTATTTTAATTTTTGGGAAGTATCTGTAAGGAATTAAAATAAATGGTTAACATACAAATTAAATATATATGTGTCATGGAATTTTAGGCACTGGAATCATTCAAGTTGGAGTCCATAGGAGGGAGATATGAGCCGATTAGTAGTCAAAGGTCAGAAAATGGTTCATCAGGGAAGAATATGTTAGGATAGTTATTATATTTTAATTTCTGAGAATTATCTGTAGGGAATTAAAGTAAAATGTTAACATAAGAATTAAAGATATATGTGTCATGGATTTTTAGGCACTAGAATAATTCAATTTGGAGTCCATATGTGGGAGTTATGCTCTGATTAGTAAGAGAAAGTTAGATGTGATGAAAACCTGCATCAAGAAAATAAAGAAGTAAAAGTAATATTTAAAAAAAATATGAATCTTATAATTGAAAATAATAAATGACTAGTATAGCCATAGCCATTGCCATCGTATGAACTTCTCACCATCTTAAGTGTGAAATTTTGACATGGAAATATTTTATAAAGTGATATTTGAAATGGTTATGTTCATGGCATGATTACCAATGATTTATGGTAATAGTTATATTTTGATGAACATACTTGTTTTTGAAAGCATATTTTTGGCTATCATTGTGAAAAGAAAAGAAATGAGCACGGTCACATGGCAATCCGTGTGGTGCACCAGTAGGGGACGCCCTACCATCGGTTATGATCATGATAATGAGAAAAGAAAGAGAAAGTGGACTATGTCGGACGGAGCGAGAAAAGCCTGTACCGGAGAGTAGAGGATACTCACCCTGACCGAGGTAGCTTGAAATGAGAATAAGTTGATGGCCATCATATGATATTTTTAAAATAGTTAGTCATGTCATACATATCATTACAATATGATTCTTATGTGCATAGATATAATGCATTCATGTGACCAAAGATATTTTCTGTAGTTTATACAGCTGAACATGACATGATGAGCTTTACTGATGATAATTTATTGTTAAACTTACTTGGATTTAATTCTCACTATATTTCCATATCATGTTCAGAAATTTAGTTATGCAGATTTTTCTATAGCTCTAGCTTTTAGTGCACGTTGGATCGAGTACTTTATGTTGGGCAGATCCCAGAAGCAAATAAAATGTTTGTGGTCAAGTTGGCTTAGATCCCGGTGAAGGTGCAATCACCCGCACCTGTATCTCCAGAATTGGTCAACCAGAAAAAATAAGATGTAGATTTTATGTGTTTGATATGTTGTACGTATGTTTGATTAATGACATGTATGTGAACTCTGTATTGTATAAATTAAATAAATGTTATATTGTGTTATGTTGTAATGAGGTAATAACTTCATGGTATTTTTAACAAAAAAAAATTTTTGATACTTAAATGGAGTTGTTACATAATAATAACAAGTATGATCATTATATTCTCATGCAATAATTTATCAAAACATAATCATTCTCAAAATTAATGGAATAGGTAAAGAAAGTAAAAGTAGTATAAATAAAAACTACATTTTACTTTCTTAGAGTCTACTTAGATACCATATTTACCAACAATACTCTTTTAGAGTTGGTACAACTATCTTTGAATGTTGCTTATGATCCTCTAAACTTTTGAAATATTCTAGTATATCATCCATATATATAATAACAAATTGTTCCAGGGATGACCTAATTACTATTCATTAAATCTATGAATACAGCTAAAGATTTTTCAATTTAAATGCATCACCAAGAACTCATAATGCCCATAATAAGTCCTACATCCTCTTCTCTTATCCTTAATTAATGTTACTCATATCCCAAATCTATTTGTGGAAAAATATTGAACACCTTATAACTGGTCAAACAGGTAATCTATACGAGCTAATGGGTTTCTATTCTACATTGTCACTTTATTCAACTATCTATAATCTATGCATAGTCATAGTGATCCATCTTTCTTTTTCACAGATAGAACTAGAGCACTCTAAATAAAAGTACTAGGGCATTTAAATCCCTTGTCTAACAAGTCTTGTAACTAAATTTTTTTTTATTATTCAATTGATATCATTCTATATAAGGATATAGATACTAGTTGGGTTCTAAGGAGTAAATCAATCCCAAATTCTCAAATTACCGTGGCAAGGTTGTGTAGGGTATCCTCTACATTGTTTACCGAATTCCTCCTTGGTGGTGCTATTTCCTACTGTGGCAAAAATATGCTGCTATTGAGGTGATCAAGCCCAATAGTTAGTTTAAAAAAAAATTTAACAGCAGTCATAACTCCACCTCGGCATATAGATAGGAAACACTAGTAATTTCCTACCTATATGAAATCACTGATCCCCTACACAGCACTACCACAATATACTCAAGATACTATAAGATCGATTCAGATAACCAACCACCCACTGGCCATCTAGGATCGACTTTCTCTGATACCAATTATGTAACAACCACCTTTTTTTTCCTTTATTATTATACAATATTGAGTTCACATACATGTCATTAATCAAAACATACATATAACATATCAAACACATAGATATTTACATCTTGTTTATTTTGGTTGACCAATTCCGGAGATACAGGTGCGGGTGGTTGCACCTTCACCGGGATCTGAGCCAACTCAACCACAAACATCTTATTTGATTCTGAAATCTGCCTAACATAAAGTAACTCGATCCAATGTGTACTAAAAGCTAGAGCCTTAGAAACAAAAGCTGCATAAATAATTTTCTGAACATGATATGGAAATATAGTTAGAATTAAATTCCAGAAAGTTCAACAATAAATTATCATCAGTAAAGCTCATCACGTCATGTTCAACTGTATAAACTACAGAAAATATCTTTGGTCACATAATGCATTATATCTATGCACATAAGAATCATATTGTAATGATATGTATGACAGGATTAACTATTTTTAAAATATCATATGATTGCCATCAACTTATTCTCATTTCAAGCTACCCCGGTCAGGATGAGTATCCTCTACTCTCCGGTACGGGCTTTTCTCGCTCCGTCCGACATGGCCCACTTTCTCTTTCTTTTCTCATTATCATGATCATAACTGTTGGTAGGGCGTCCCCTACTGGTGCACCACATGGATTGCCATGTGACCGTGCTCATTTCTTTTCTTTTAACAATGATAGCCAAAAATATGCTTTCAAAAACAAGTATGTTCATCAAAATATAACTATTACCATAAATCATTGGTAATCATGGCATGAACATAACCATTTCAAATATCACTTTATAAAATATTTCCATGGCAAAATTTCACACTTAAGATGGTAAGAAGTTCATACAAAGGCAATGGCTATGGCTATACTAGTCATTTATTATTTTCAATTATAAGATTCATCTTTTTTTTTATTACTTTTATTTCTTTATTTTCTTGATGCAGGTTTTCATCACATCTAACCTTCTCTTACTAATCAGAGCATAACTCCCTCATATGGACTCCAAATTGAATGATTCTAGTGCCTAAAAATCGATGACACATATATCTTTAATTCTTATGTTAACCTTGTACTTTAATTCCTTATAGATAATTCCCAGAAATTAAAATATTAAAACTATCCTAATATATTCTTCCCTGATGAACCATTTTCTGACCTTTGACTACTAATCGGCTCATATCACCATCATATGGACTCCAAATTGAATGATTCCAGTGCCTAAGATTCCATGACACATATATATTTAATTCCTATGTTAACCATTTATTTTAATTCCTTACATATACTTCCCAGAAATTAAAATACCGAAGCTATCCTAACATATTTTTCCCTGATGACCAATTTTCTGACGTTTGCCTACTAATCGGCTCATAGCTCGCTCATATAGACTCCAAATTGAATGATTCCAGTGCCTACAAATCCATGAAACATATCTCTTTAATTCTTATGTTAATAATTTATTTTAATTCCTTACATATACTTCCCAGAAATTAAAATACCAAAACTATCCTAACATATTTTTCCCTGATGACCCATTTTCTGACCTTTGCCTACTAATTGGCTCATATCAACGTCATATAGACTCCAAATTGAAAGATTCTAGTGGGTAAAAATCCGTGACACATATATCTTTAATTCTAATGTTAACCATTTATTTTAATTCTTTACAGATAATTCCCAGTAATTAAAATACAGAAGCAATCCGAACATATTCTTCCCTGATGAACCATTTTCTGACCTTTGACTACTAATCGGCTCATATCTCTCTTATATGGACTCCAAATTGAATGATGCCAGTGCCTAAAATTCCTTGACACATATATCTTTAATTCTTATGTTAACCATTTATTTTAATTTCAGGGAATAGTTATATTTTGAAGAACATACTTGTTTTTAAAAGCACATTTTTGGCTATCATTGTGAAAAGAAAAGAAATGAGCACGGTCACAAGGCAATCCGTGTGGTGCACCAATAGGTGACGCCCTACCAACGGTTATGATCATGATAATGAGAAAAGAAAGAGAAAGTGGGCCATGTCGGACGGAGCGAGAAAAGCCCGTACCGGAGAGTAGAGGATACTCACCCTGACCGGGGTAGCTTGAAATGAGAATAAGTTGATGGCCATCATATGATATTTTGAAAATAGTTAATCCTGTCATACATATCATTACAATATGATTCTTATGTGCATAGATATAATGCATTCATGTGACCAAAGATATTTTCTGTAGTTTATACAGCTGAACATGACGTGATGAGCTTTACTGATGATAATTTATTGTTAAACTTACTGGGATTTAATTCTCTCTATATTTCCATGTCAAAATTTCACACTTAAGATGGTGAGAAGTTCATACAATGGCAATGGCTATGGCTATACTAGTCATTTATTATTTTTAATTATAAGATTCATCTTTTTTTTTATTACTTTTACTTCTTTATTTTTTTGAAGTAGGTTTTCATCACAACTAAACTTCTCTTACTAATCAGAGCATAACTCCCTCATATGGACTCCAGATTGAATTATTCCAGTGCCTAAAAATCCATGACACATATATCTTTAATTCTTATGTTAACATTTTACTTTAATTCCCTACAGATAATTCCCAGAAATTAAAATACAGAAACTATCCTAACATATTCTTCCCTGATGAACCATTTTCTGACCTTTTACTACTAATCGGCTCATATCTCCCTCATAAGGACTCCAAATTGAATTATTATAGTGCCTAAAATTCCATGACACATATATCTATAATTTTTATGTTAATCATTTAGTTCAATTCCTTACAAATACTTCCCAGAAATAAAAATACCGAAGCTATCCTAACATATTTTTCCCTGATGACCCATTTTCTGACCTTTGTCTACTTATCGGCTCATATCTCCCGTATATGGACTCCAAATTGAATTATTCCAGTGTCTAAAAATCCATGACACATATATCTTTAATTCTTATGTTAACCATTTATTTTAATTCCTTACAGATACTTTCCAGAAATTAAAATACTGAAGCAATCTTAACATATTTTTCCCTGATGATCCATTTTCTGACCTTTGCCTACTAATCGACTCACATCTCCCTCATATGGACTCCAAATTGAATTATTCCAGTGGATAAAAATCCATCACACATATATCTTTAATTCTTATGTTAACCACTTATTTTAATTCCCTACAGATAATTCCCAGAAATTAAAATACAGAAGCTATCCTAACATATTCTTCCCTGATGAACCATTTTCTGACCTTTGTCTACTAATAGGCTCATATCTCTCTCATATGGACTCCAAATTGATTGATTCCAGTTCCTAAAAGTCAATGACACATATATATATGTAATTCTTATGTTAGTCATTTATTTTAATTCCTTATAGATAGTTCGCAGAAATTAAAATATCGAAGCTTAAAATTCTTCCAACCATAGCCATACCCATGCAGAACTATCTACACCAACCTAAGTAATCAAACATACATCACATGCAAGCTCAATATGTAACATGATATAGCAACATCCATGACCAATCATCAAAGTTCTAAGATGAAAATCTCATATAAATATTATAAGTTTCAAAAGTTTTCTTCAAAAAGAAATATTGTTAAACTTACTTGGAGCACTTAATCTTTTAGACTTCTGCTTCCTCTTTCTTCCTTTCTTCCTCTCCTTTCCTCACTCTACCTTGCTTTTATTTTTCCTCTCCCTCACTTGGATGAAATTCTAATGTTGTAAGGGTGGGTTTCCTTATATAGGTCACCAAATAATTCACCTTTCATGATCATGGGTCTACCTTATCACAATTAGGATACACTTTGTTGAATTTTTGGAAAACAAACAACTTATGTTCTTGTCTTCCTCTTCCTTAGTCAAGATATGCATAGGAAAAGGAGATTTGTATTTTGAAAATTATTATGATATGTTCTTAAGATATGGGACAAGATCCCTTGTATTTAGGTCGGTATTTTAATTTCTGGGAAGTATCTGTAAGGAATTGAAATAAATGATTAACATAAAAATTATAGATATATGTGTCATGGATTTTTAGGCACTTGAATCATTCAATTTGGAGTCCATATGAGGGAGATATGAGGCGATTAGTAGTAAAAGGTCAGAAAATGGTTCATCAGGGAAGAATATGTTAGGATAGTTTCTGTATTTTAATTTCTGAAAATTATCTGTAGGGAATTAAAGTAAAATGTTAACATAGGAATTAAAGATATATGTGTCGTGGATTTTTAGGCACTGGAATCATTCAATTTGGAGTCCATATGAGGAAGTTATGCTCTGATTAGTAAGAGAAGGTTAGATGTGATGAAAAGCTGCATCAAAAAAATAAAGAAGTAAAAGTAATATTTAAAAAAAAAAAGATGAATCTTATAATTGAAAATAATAAATGACTAGTATAGCCATAGCCATTGCCATTGTATGAACTTCTTACCATCTTAAGTGTGAAATTTTGACATGGAAATATTTTATAAAGTGATATTTGAAATGGTTATGTTCATGGCATGATTACCAATGATTTATGGTAATAGTTATATTTTGATGAACATACTTGTTTTTAAAAGCATATTTTTGGCTATCATTGTGAAAAGAAAAGAAATGAGCACGGTCACATGGCAATCTGTGTGGTGCACCAGTAGGGGACGCCCTACCAACGGTTATGATCATGATAATGAGAAAAGATAGAGAAAGTGCGCAATGTCGGATGGAGCGAGAAAAGCCCGTACCGGAGAGAGAGGATACTCACCCTGACCGGGGTAGCTTGAAATGAGAATAAGTTGATGGCCATCATATGATATTTTGAAAATAGTTAATCATGTCATACATATCATTATACTATGATTCTTATGTGCATAGATATAATGCATTCATGTGACCAAAAGATATTTTCTGTAGTTTATACAGCTGAACATGACGTGATAAGCTTTACTAATGATAATTTATTGTTGAACTTAGTGTGATTTAATTCTCACTATATTTCCATATCATGTTCAGAAAATTATTTATGCAGCTTTTGTTTCTAAGGCTCTAGCTCTTAGTGCACATTGGATCGAGTTACTTTATGTTGGGCAGATTTCAGAATCAAATAAGATGTTTGTGGTCGAGTTGGCTCAGATCCCGGTGAAGGTGCAACCACCTGCACCTGTATCTCCGGAATTGGTCAACCAAAATAAGCAAGATGTAAATATCTATGTGTTTGATTTGTTATATGTCTGTTTTGATTAATGACGTGTATGTGAACTCAATATTATATAATAATAAAGGAAAAAAAAAGAGGTTGTTACACTTGTCAACATATCTGCCAATGAAAAATTTCACTTGTATCTTCTTTTTACAATTGTACTAGTACCATTTTTTTATATCTCAGTATATCCTTATTACCTTGGTTTATCCATATTTACAATCTATGGCTTCTTCTGAAATCTCTTTTCTCAACAATTATTCATACGTGAATTTCCAATCTCAACATAATTCACATCTTAAATACTAAATTCGATTTAGCATAGTATAAACCTTTAACACAAATATCTTGATTACTTACATTATTTTCGAACATGATTCTTAGAATATTCTCCATATTTCCAAATTAATAATTCAAAGATCAATTTAAATCCTACTTTCTATATTTTATCCCTCAAGAACTTCAGTACCACTAATTCACTTTATTACATTCCTCAAAGCACCATAAGGCCGTCATTTTTCTATTCCTTTCATCTAAAAATCGTTATATAGTTCGGTGTCGAAACTCACTATTTTAAGTTATATTCTTCCAAGATTTCATTCATTAATCACTTTTAACCAATCGAAATCACAAATTTCCTACTTTTGTCTTATCTATCTTCCAGTAAACCCAATATGTTCACATCCTCTTCTTATAACATTTTTCCATCACTATACAATCCTTAAGCAATCCTAACATATCTTACTTTCACTATTCATATCATGTCTGCCACTTATCCATTTCAATTCACTTTTCACACATTCATATATTTTCATGACATACTATCCAAATATCAAACATCACCCAAGTCACAATCTTGACAAACGAAATAGTCATTTACTCACTCACCTATTAGAAAACTTATAGTATTTTATGTAAAACTTCTGCCCAAAACTTCTTAAAATGCTCTCTATAAACAATCTGTGAATTATAGTTCTCGATCAGATATAATCGATATCAATACCTTATGAAGTCTTACTATCTTATTCAAAGACAAATTTGAACTTATCAATAATCACCCATTTTTATTCAGGTATCTCTATCTGATATTGTAATCTTGCAAGTCTTTAATGTTCTACTTTTACCTGTTGACAAGTTAATCATCGAGATACAAAATCAACTATATCTGTCTTCATACTGTCCCACCAATAAATTTCTTTTAGATCTTTATACATTTTAGTTACCTCAGGATGAATTGTATATATGGATCTATAGGCTTCCTCTAAAATTTCTTCCTTAAGTTCTTCTTTATTAAATACACACAATCGCCTGCCCAATCTTAGAATTCCTTCAGAATCTACAATAAATTCAATATCACTGCCATTCTTGACCTCTTAAATTTTTTTACATAAATAGGCATAATCATCCTGTGCCTTTTTCACCTACTCAACTAAAGATGGTTGAAACTGTATGAATTTTACATGTATCACCATACAGATAATGCCTCCAAGCTTTGAGAGTAAAACTACTGCTGTTATTTCCAAATCATAAGTCTGACAATTTTTGCTCATGTGGCTTAAACTGTCTAGATACATATGCAATGACTTGACCATATTGCATCAACATATACCTTAATCCCATTCTTTATGTATCACAACATACCGTATATCCTTCAGTGCCTAAAGAAATAGACAGTACTGGCACCGTAATCTAAAATTTCTTAGTTTCTAACAATTTCTTTCACATTCATATTACTAGTCAAATTTTATTGCTTCCTTTGTCAACCTTGTCAAAGGAGAAACAATTTTTTTTTTGAAAAATATTTAACGAATCTACAGTAATATCTTGATAAACAAATAAAATTACGAATCTTTTTAATTGTGATAGGGTGTGGCCATTGTTGCACTGCTTCTACCTTTTTAAGATTAATTTGAATATCATCCTTGGTAATCACATACCCTAGGAAAATAACATTACTAAGCCAAAATTCACATTTTGCAAACTTAGCATATAACTAGTGTTCTCTTAGGGTTTGCGAAGCATTCTTTAAATGTCCTTATGCTCCTCAGAATTTCTTGAATATATTCTAGTATATTATCAATAATTATAATAACAAATTAATCCAGGGATGGCTTCAATACTTCTTCTTTTTTATCAAGTCCATGAATGCAATTGGGCATTTGTCAGACTAAATAACATCACTAAGAACTCATAATGCCATAACGAGTCCTAAAAGAAATTTTTCGAATATCCTCTTCCCTTATCCTCAATTGATGAGATCCAGATATCAAATCAATTCAAAATTTTTTTTAAAATGTTGAGCACCTTGTAGCTGGTCAAACATATCATCTATATGAGGTAATGAGTATTTATTCCACATTGTCACGTTATTCAATTATCTATAATATATGCATAGTCATAGTGATCCATCTTTCTTTTTCACAAATAGAATTGGCGCACTCCAAGTAAAAGTTCTAGGGCTTTTAAATCCCTTGTCTAACATGTCTTGTAACTACTTCTTTTTCAGTTCTTTAAGTTCAGTGGGTGCCATTCTATATGGACATATAGACGCTGGCCAGGAAAAAAATCAATACCAAATTCTATTTATTATTTCATGGTAATCCTAGCAATTCCTCAAGAATTATATCAGAAAATTCTCTAATCACTAGAACTTGATTTACAATGGTATACTTTATATCAGCATCTCTCACCACTGCCAACTATCCTTGGCACCTTTTTGAAATCACTTATGGACTGCTAAACTGACTTACTTGAATAAAAAGACAACATCCTATCGAACCCCTTTACCAGCACCGTGAGTATAAGCATGTCCGGATTCACACTCATACTCAAAGTCCTACCTAAAGGTTCGTTACTCTATGAACACAGGAAAACCTAAAGCTCTGATACCACTCTGGCACGACCCCAAATGATGGAACACATGACCGGCACGGCATAAGGGTTTCCCCCTAGCCGTAAGCCTAACACATAGCGTGCACAAACATTCAGCACATAATTCAGAGTACATAATAAATATAACTGGCCACATATGCCACATCCAATATAAGAAAATACTGTATATATATATATATCTCATGAATCCAACATCCGTGATTCAACTTGGCCCATGGCCTCATAATACAAACATTGTTGTAAAACATAAAACCGTTTTCCAAACAACACATCAAAATACGCAAGAAGCGAGGATCCTGCCTGTAAGTTTATGGAGGTACACTAGACATAAACTAAACTAGACAAATAGTACAAAAGAGCCTTGCACAAACTGGGGCTCACCAACACTATCTTCAGCCTCCTACGAAGCTGTAGCTGGATCAACGTCTCTTTGACTATCTGTGGGGAGGAAACAGAAGAGGGATGAGATCAAATCTCAATGAATGGGTAAATCAAACTATAACAGAAATAGGGCAAACCAAGCACGACTGTTTCGCAATGAGTTTAATAATTGAAATCAAAGTATAAAGATAATAATATAAACATTAAGCATTTAACCATAATTTATTGAAAGAAAAACTAAACAGTTCCAATGTATGTTCCAAAGATAAAACAGGATTTAAATCAGTAACCATAAAACAAATCAATTATGCATGATAAGTAATAAATGAAGTTATTTATGCAATCACAATGATGAATGAGATTGTTTAGAAATATTTAATCTTTAAGAAAAAATGTACCAGTCTATTGGAGTTCTTTCCTAACAGATCCATCATCTTTCCCAAGCACATAGCAAGGGGAGGGTAATCACTGTAGGCATAGACATAAGTCCACCCTAAATTCCTCAAGAACATAGCAAGGGTATGGCAATTACTGTAGGCGTAGACATAAGTCCACCCTGAATTCTGTATCTTAGACGATCATAAGCCCGTCACAATATCCTAGGCCGAAGCCTTTGCATGACCATGGTGCACCGGGGCTAGCACTACCTGCGGCTAGTTAACAGTGATCTAAAAGGGTTCCTCCAATAGAAAACATTTGAAAATATGATCTTCAAAGAGTCTAAAGTAAAACATTTCAATAACATTATAATAAAGCTATAATTCTCCATCTTACTCTTTTCATGCATAAAATTCCGTTCTAAAATATGTTTCATCCCATGGATTCCCATGGAGACCTTTATCATCATAAACTTTCCTTTAAACATAGATCATCCGTAGACGTCGCATAGATGTTCGCCATGCATCAAATCATTTCATGGTTAACTTAGTTCATTTTTATGACTAAGTTTGCATTTCTATAAATCTAGCTCAAATGGAGAATTATCAGCCTAGATGCTTGCCCTGTATACCCAGGGTTCAACTAGGATTGAAATTTATAATTTCTAACGTGGTTGGAACATATTGGTTTTTAAAGCGGTAAAAAAATTTAGCATACATTCCAACTAGTTAAAATCATACGAGAGAATTATAAACCGAATTCGTAAAACATGCGCTATAGTAAGAAAAACCCATTCACAAGTAAGGGCCCCAAATTGGACAGCCCTAAAATCCTCGTTTCTGATCTGAATTCGGTAAAACAAACCCCAAAATCGATTCTGTAAGATCCAAAAACTTGAAAAATGACTTTGAGAGTTTAATCACTATTTACAGCCGGAAAACACTACTCACTCACCGGGAATCACTATTCACCGCCACTATTTATGGCAGGAAAATACTATTCACCGTCACAAAAATTTTACCGAATCAACAAAACAATTTTATATCCTAATGTTTATCCAGTTTCTGAATCCATTTACGGAGTCAGATTTCTAATTAGAAGTTTCTAAGTAAGGTTTTTCAGAACTTACCTTTTACCGATATTTTTCACTTTAGATGTATGGCGATTCAACGGTTAATTTGAAAAACTGATCGGTCAAAACTGAAGTACTCTTCGTCTTGAATCCAATAACACTTTCAGTTTTGATATCGGAAGCCCTTAAGCACTCCAAATTGAAAGATAAAATTTGAGGTCACTATTCACTCACTATGCAGCACTATTCCTCTCCATTTTTTTTTCTTTCTTTCCTTCTGAAATTGTCGCCCCCGGTTTCATTTATCAACTTTCATTTTTTTTATAATTATTAAATAATTAATAATTAGATTTTCTTTTATAAAAATTCATATAAATTCTGTTTTTCATCATAAAATATCCCAAAAATTTCTAAAAATTTTCATTCTCGTAAATCTTTAGTTAAACTCTTAAATCACGATTTTTCTTGATAAAAATCATAATAAAACAAATTTCAAAAAAATATCTTTATTCATATTAAAAGAAATAATATTTCTAAAAATACTATAAAAATTCATTAGAGGTCGATATAATTGTTTTAAGCAACACAATACTTCTTTTACTTAAAAGTCCACTTACTTTTAACAAATCATAATCATTTCTACATAAATAAAAATATAATTGCTAATAGCAAAATAATATCATTTAAAAATAAAAAGTACGCGCCAAAACATAAATTCTCATATTTTCAAAATTCTCTCTTTTATTCTAAATTTCCTTTAATTGGAATTTTCGTTAAATTTTACGGTTATTACAATAAAATATGGGAAGTAGAATTTAAATTAAGCTTTGGCTTACTAACTTGAAAATTTATGTATGAATAATTATTGGGAAAAATCTTCTTAAAATGATTGGGTTAATTAAATGGAATTGATATGAGCTAGTATGATATGCTTTTAGATATGAAAGAAGAAAGGTTTAAAATTTTTGATAATGAGTTTATTGTTATTAGTAAGAGGGTATAGAGTTACTGTGATGAAGTAAGTTAAAATTGTCAAGCATATGTCAATGATGACTAAGCGTTATAAAAGGTTTAGTGGATTTATTGCTATGTATGCATAACATATTGATTAATAGATTGTAGGATAAAAATAGATGATAGATTAAGATGATGAGATTCATGAGAGGATGTTGACACATGAAAATTGTGAATATTTATGTATACTGGAATCCCAAATAATATTTAATGTTGGCAACCCTAGTGAACATTAAATTAATAAGCAATGATATATGATCATAAGATTAAAGATAATGAAAGATGAGACATAACTATCAAAAATGAGATTTCTTTTTATTTACCTGAGCACATGGATATGTATACGTACACTTTATAAATATAAATATGAGTCAAAAAATGAATGAAAGTGATGATGATATGACTAATTGAGATTATTATTGAATTTGATGTGCAGTGATGGTAAAGTATCCACTATGGGTATAATGATCATGATAATGTGATCATAGTGGGTTACTATCAGATATCAAATAAGACGATACTTCATTTTAAAATTTGAAAACAAAGAAATAAAGAAATAAAACTAATAATAATTACACTGGGCTAGCTCTATGTGCAGAAGGGCACATGAGGATTAGATGATGGATGAGTAAGGAGTTGAGATATTCTCCTCCTATAACAAGTGACATTCTGTCGGGTTATCAATGATATGGAATGTTGTGATTTACCCACCCTTGTTGTCTGATTGGGCGATGTGGTGATTTTTTCTTACTAGAATGTGTGCTTGGGTATGTTGAAATGGTTCTGGATTGGAATCCTTCAAACTAAAGAAAACACATTTATAATAATAGTAATAATAATATAAATAAATAAATAATGAACAGTTTATATACGGTTCAGTGACGTTTTGTATGGCTCTTAAGCGATGATGGAGTAAACTTCAATAAGGATGCTAAGTCCCTAAACAAGGGGTAAGTTAGACCCTTAGACAAATCTCACATTGACAAAGCACGTGAGAGTCTTGACCTATAAAAAGAAAATAACTAAAGTATAAAACTATCAAATATAAATAAAAGAATAAGTCTTGATAACATAAAATGAATAAATATAATTCTTTTACTTTATCTATAGTTTTAAATATAAAAGCTTAAATAATAAATGTATATGTGTATACAAATATACAAGAATATTTCTACATAGCACAAGGGCATAATGAGATAATGGTAATAATCATGAGAAATATGATCAAGTTGGTCTAACCCAATTGTCAAAGCATATGCAAAGGTTTTCATTAGTAATCTTCAATGTGATTACTTAGAAGAGAAACAATCAAGGAATGTTGATTAAGGAAGTTAAGAGGTCCTTAAGAGACTTATATGCTTATGGTGATAGAATTTGATAAGGAAAAGTATGAGATTGGTTTAGATTAAGGTAAATGGGTGAATTAGTAATATTCAATAATGTTCAATAAGTTTATTTATCAAAAGTATGAATTTGAAGTTTATAAATAAAAATATTATTCATAACCTAATTCTAATGAAAATAAGTAAATAGAACAAATAAAAATTACCCTTAAATAATCATAACTTAAATAATATGCAATAATTCATAATATACTAAAGAAGATTATTGTCTGCATATTATAATTGTGTTATTTACTCGCCGAGTCACAAGACTCTTTCCTTTCTCTATATGTTTTTCAGTTAGTGTCGAAGAAGTACAGGGGAAGCATAAGAGGTTAAATTATCTCTGGCGGTCTTATTCTTTATTCTCTGGTTTGTTTGTAATATTCTATTGTATACTCTATTACCACAGGCAGGAGCTCTGTTTCCAATGCATGAGAAAGAAATGTAGAATATATATGTGTATAACAAGAAATCAAAAATATAATCGGTATTGTTTTATGAAGCTAGATCTTTATTTATTTTTTATATATGTTTAAATTTTTAAAAAGTGATCATGCACAGATACGCTAAATCAAGGAGGTCGACGGGTTCTAGGTTTAGAATGTGATAGCCAAGCTTATGAAGTGGGGAGAAATCTTCATTTTGTGACTGTCACATGCTTGGATAAAATATGGTATGTGACACCCTAGGCAAGAAAATGAATATGAGAAGCTGGTTCTTGACTCTTGAGGCTGTTGAATATTAAGAAAAAGGAGAAAACATTCATGCCAAAAAATAAATAAATAAAAACAAGGGTAAGATTAGATTGAAATTTCAAAAACAATCAAACATATGACACCACAACCTATAAAAATTCTATACCTAAATATTTTTGGAACTATTCAATAACAACAATAGTACAAGTTGGTGGAGTCTCCATAACAATAAAAGATTTAGAATATGGAAAACAAATGGAACAAGGGTTCAACTCTTAAAAATTAGTTTCACTGTTGCAAGTATCCAGATCAAAAAGTTCATAATCATATGCAAAGTAAGGAATTGAATATAACAATCACATAGCTTACTGATTTGTTTTGCTCAAATGTTTCCTGTTTCCCATTGCCATGATGAACATCCAGTAATAATCATGCACAATTAGCTCATACTTTAATAGTATAGCACATACCCAATTAAACATTGCCTTCAGAATCACATGACATGACATCATTAAATGGTATTATGATTAAAGACATTATCTAATCTACAATTAGCTCATTTCTTTCCCCTGTAACCAGAGCTGCTAACACTACCACTTTAACATTATTATGAAGGCAGTGGTTTGATTAGGAACAAAGATTAACGTCATAGAGAATAAATCTTAAAAAGTTTCTGACATTGGATAGCACTTATTAAAAACAACTCAATGTTGTAAATATTTTTATACCAAAGTAAATATATTTTTTAGTATCATAGACAATATTATCTCAACTACCTTAAATAATTTTATACCAAAGCAAATCCATTTGTGAGGCCTTGGAATGATACAAAGACTTGTTGAAGAGTTGTCCACACTATGGTCTTCCTAAATGGTTAAAAGTTTAGTCTTTTTATAATGGGTTGCTAGGTATTACTAGAACAAACATTGATGTTTCTATTGATGGTGCATTGTTGATGAAGCTTATGCTCTTTTGGAAAAGATGGCAATTAATAACTATAAATGGAGGCAACCCTAAAGAAAACTAGCAGGTATTTTGGAATTCGATATGCAAACTGCTATTTTAGTCTAATTAATTGATATCACAAAGAGGATGGATGTAGATGAGACATGTACTAGTACAGCTCTAGTGATGTCTTGTAATTATTATGGAGAGGGTCATTTAATTGAGCATGCTATTTGGTATATAAATCAGCCAATTTTGTGGGAAACTTCAACTAGTAGAACAACCCTATTTTAACTCCTATAACCTCAATTATAGAAATCTAACTTTTCTTAGAGCAACACTTGAGGCCGAAAACAACCCAGCCACATGGGTTGTCAAATCAATTAAGAGCCTTCGCATCTTAAAAGCATCAGGAACAGGAGACATTGTTTAAATACATGGATGAAAATGATGCAAAGAGCTAGAAGAGAGAAAAAGGCAATCTTGAAATTGGGAAATAACTTAGAATAGTTAGTAGTACCATGGAAAAAGTGCAATGTAGTGTAATAACCTTAGTGTGTGCTAAGGAAACATAGAGAGTTGAGGAGCATCCCAGTAAACCTGTACCATCAAAGAAAGATGAAGTGGGAAAGTTAGATGAGCAACCTAAGTAAGTGAAGACTCCTTATAGGTGTTATCCATCTTTCCCTACAAAGAAGAAGCAATAGAAACTAGATAAACAGTTTCAAAAATTCTTAGACACTTTCAAGAAAATGCATATCAATATTCTTTTTGTATATGCATTAAAGCAAATACCTAGCTATGCAAAATTCATGAAAGAAATCCTCTCCAAGAAAAATAAAATAGGAAAAGGCAAGAAAGTACATTGCCATTTTATAAAGGAAATTTCCTCCTAAATAAAAGGATACACTTTACCTTGCACTTTAGTGAATGTTTATGTAACCAAAGCTTTATGTGACTTTGGTAGAAGATGTTTTACTAAAAAAAAGCAGAGTAATTGTCCCAGTTAACTTCATTATTCTTGATATACAGGAAGAAAAAGAAATACATATCTTATTAGGAAGGCCCTTCTTGCCATTGGCAGAGCACTCATAGGTATGTAAAAAAGGGAACTTACAATAAGAATTCAAGATATACTGCAAAGGAAGTATTACTGATATGATTATATCTATTGTAACATCCTAAGTCTCTAATAAAGCTAGATAAATCTAAGAATAAGTAGAAAATACATATGACAAAGAATTAAAATGCTTAGTTATGTAACAATAAGGCATTTATAAAATAGGTGACATATAGTTAATCATGAATTATATAAATAAAATTCTTATGAGCATAATAGATGGGGAGAAGATACAAATACATGGTTAAGACATTAATAATCTAGGATTAGTAGTAAATTTAGGCAATATAAAACAACTAAGGAGCTGACAAGTAGCACCACAAAATTTTAGCCACATAGTATGTCACATTACCCATAAAATTGTAGCCACCTTGCCTACCAAAGCATGCTAAATTGCCCACAAAGTTGCAGCCACATAGCATGCCACATTGGCCATAAAATTGCAGCCACCTTGTAACCACCTTACAATTACCAAAGCATGCCATATTGCACACAAAATTACAGCCACCTTGTGCCTATCAAAGCATGACACATTTTTCAAAGTTACAACCACATAGCATGCTTGCCCACAATGTTACAGCCACATAGCATGCCATATTGACCACAAAATTACAGCCACCTTGCACTTATCAAAGCATGCCACATCGCCACTTTTCACCAAGGAAATCTTGCCTCATAGCCATAAATATTTCAACCGCATTCCAGCCAAGAAATTGCCACCCATTTTAGCCATGTTTTTGCCCATAATCAAAAAAAATAATGTAAAGGTTGCTACTCCATTTTGGGTTTGTAAAGAGTTGAGCTCATTTTGAGTTTTGCATGGGAGATTATTGAGCATGATATACAATATGTTAAGGTTGAAAATAGGAAACTCTATTGGTAAGGAACAATCTTTGCTATCTAAGTAACAAACATGCTGAAGCACCACACATTATGTACCTAAAAGTTTTAGGCCCTGTGTTCTTGGACTGTTTGATTGAGTAAATGGCCTTTAAATTCTCTAATATTTGGTGATAAAAGTTTGAAATATTGATAATCAATTCTAAAAGTTTTTGTGACTTTTGATAACCTACAAGTAGGCCATTTGCAATCAAAACAGTGATGAGAAAAATCATATGGACAACTTAGGCTATTAATGGAAATACTAAATATTGTAAGGGTTAGATGTTGAATTTTCATATGAAAGTTTTTTGACACGATATAGGGATCCTAATTAAGGACCTCACCAAATTTAAGAGCATTATGGATAGTTTAAATCATATAATAAAATATGGAAATTCGGTGAGATAGGAAGTGAGTTAGAAGAGACCAAAACTGGGGACAAGAAAAAAAAGTGTGTTATTTGAAGGGACAAATGAATTATTTTTTACTTGAAATTTTTATGGTGTTTATATAACTTACCTAGGACACTCCATATCAAATATCACAAATTTGGAAGAAGTTTACCCATCCGAAGGAATGGAAAATAGTATAGAAATGGAACCAAAACTAATCTGCATTGTTCTGGGTTATGGAGGCACTTCTTAGGGTGAATGGAATGGTTAAGAGCTGAGAGATCCATGAAATAAAGTAGACATGTAGTGGAACCTCCATGGAAAATTTTATAATTTTTAGAAGAATTTTGTCATATTTAATAATAACCCCAAATCTGAACAGAATCACAGTTTTGTTTGGGGGAGCCGAAACTCTTAAACTAAAGGCTTATGATTTTAGATGCTCATATGCATGCATTAACCAAAAGCTCTTATATGTTTTATTTTGAGTAGCAAGTTGTAACCTTGTTAGCCTTAGAAAATAAGTGATTGTACAGGAATTGAGGTAGCTAATTTTTCCTTAAAACACTCTTTATACTTATGAACTTGAATTTATCTATTTCACTGGTTTCTTGATATGCTATGATGAATGATGGTCTAAAGATATGTTATGTATGCATTCTTAGGAATTAAGGGGTGCCCAAGGTGTGCCAAGTAAGCCCTATTTCCCCCATATATTGGCCAATAATAGGAAATGTATAACCCTTTTGCAGATATGAGACTACATTGGGTAAGTAGACCAAAATGTTATGGATCCCTATTGTGACCAAAATTATGTATGTATGTATGGTCAGTGCTTATGTTTTTAGTGAAATAAATTGAGATTTTTTAAGGAATGTAATGTATACTATTGTTCTGAAAAATTTGCTAACTATTGAGATTGTCATCTCATCTTTTTATGTTCACATAATCACATTCTAGGTATTCCAGTAAGAAGTGAGCAACAGGGGTTTCACGGTTAACTCATCTGAATATAGATATGGATTGTATATTTTCTTGTTGTGTAATATATGTAAGATGGCTTAGTTGAATGCCAAGTCCCTTTTAGACAGCTAGTAATGTGATGTAAAATAAGTTATGGACTGTACACTTTTGTTTATGGTGTGAGAGCCTTTTTGTTGTAACTAATGTATATCACGCTTAGTTAGTTGCCTATGCGGAAATGAAATATGAAAATGCTTGGAGTAGTCTGAGGCACTTGTATGCTTATCCAATAATGATAACTAACAATATAAGTGAATAGGTGAATTTACGGGCTAGGTAGACAAGTACAAGGGGAATATTCTCTGATGTGGATATAAGAAATAAGATGCTAGTGAGTAGTTGTTGATAATTTTTGGTATCAGACTAGTAGTTCAGGAAATTATCTATGTGTTTGAATGAATTGTAGGATATTCTAAATTGATTTAGAGTTGAATTATTGTGAAATTAGCTTTTGTTTTAAGGGTTTTAAATAGAGTAAACATAGTTTATGGTCGTGTGACTAATTATATGAAAAATGTTTATATATATAAATGTGCACACAAGAAAATGGCATATAAGAGAACCCAGGATAAGACCCTAAAAGACATATCTGAGAATATAGAAGCCTTAACTGCTAGGCTCGATGGCCAAGCTGTAGCCCAAGCTACCACAGCACAAATCCTTCAACAAGTTCAAGAAGCTCTTAGACAAGTGCCACAAGGAAATAATCCTGAGGGTGCTAGAGAGGAAAATAGGGCAAGCCAAATGAATAATTTCCTAGCCCAATTCAGGAAGGCCAACCCTCCTTCATTTCTTGGAGAGTATGACCAAGTGATAGTGGAGCGATGGAAGTGCAGCACAGACCAGAAAGTTTTCTTAGCCACTTACATGTTAGAAGGTGAGGCAAAGCATTGGTGGAAAAGTATGCAGAGACTATGGTAGACCAATGATACTCCCATGTGACCGTGCTCATTTCTTTTCTTTTCACAATAATAGCCAAAAATATGCTTTCAATAACAAGTATGCTCATCAAGATATAACTATTACCAAAAATCATTGGTAATCATGCCATGAACATAACCATTTCAAATATCACTTTATAAAATATTTCCATGTCAAAATTTCACACTTAAGATGGTAAGAAGTTCATACAATGGCAATGGCTATGGCTATACTATTCATTTATTATTTTCATTTATAAGATTCATCTTCTTTTTTAAATATTAATTTTATTTCTTTATTTTCTTGATGCAGGTTTTCATCCTATCTAACATTCTCTTACTAATCAGAGCATAACTCCCTCAATTTAACTCTGATGTAGTTGATCTTGGTGTCAATTTCAAAATAAAATAATTATCTAAAACTATTATGTTGAATATTGTAGCGAAATATTAAGAAATCAAGGTGATATTACTCCCTCAATGTACATGTTATTTCTTTACGGATAGGTTCTGACCTCTACCTACTAATTTGTCCATATCTCCCTCATAAGAATTCCAAATTAAGTTAACTATTTATTTTAATTCCTTATAGAATGTTCCCAGAAATTAAAACACCGAAGCTATCTTAACATATTCTTCCTTGATTAACCATTTTATGACTATTGCTTACTAATCAGACCATATCTACCTCATATGGACTCCAACTTGAGTGATTCCAGTGGCCAAAAATCTGCGACACACATATCTATAATTCTTATGTTAACCATTTATTTTATTTCCATATATATAATTCCAAAAAATTAAAATACAGAAGCTATCCTAACATATTCTTTCCTAATAAACCATTTTCTGACCTTTGACTACTAATCGGCTCATATCTTCCTCATATAGACTCCAAATTGAATGATTCCAGTGGCTAAAAATCCGTGACACGTATATTTTTAATTCTTATTTTAAATATTTATTTTAATTCTCTACATATAATTTTCATAAATTAAAACACGGAAGCTTAAAATTTTGCCACCCATAGCCATACCTATGTAGAACTTTCTATACCAGCCTAAGTATTCAAACATACATCACATGCAAGATCAATATGTAACATGATATAGCAACATCCATGACCAATCATCAAAGTTCTAAGATCAAAATCTCATATAAATATTATAAGTTTCAAAAGTTTTTTTCAAAAAGAAATATTGTTAAACTTACCTGGAGCACTTTGTCCCATAGACTTCTCCTTCCTCTTTCTTCCTTTCTTCCTCTTCTTTCCTCACTCTACCTTGCTTCTATTTTTCCTCTCCCTCACTTGGAAGAAATTCTAATGTTGTAAGGGTGAGTTTTCTTATATAGACCACCAAATAATTTACCTTTCATGATCATGGGTCAACCTTATCACAATTAGGTTACACTTGGTTGAATTTTTGGAAAACAAACAACTTATGTTTTTGTCTTCCTCTTCCTTAGTCAAGATATGCATAGGAAAAGGAGATTTGTATTTTGAAAATTATGATAATATGTTCTTAAGATATGGGACAAGGTCCCTTTGATTTAGGGATTCATTTACTTTTTCTTTTGTCTTAATCAATTATGATAGGTTTGTCTTTTTAAGTGGCAAATTTCTAGCCCTTCAATCTCCATTATTTGGTTGAAATTATTTATGTGGTATAGAGATGTTTTGTCCTAATGATATGTCTTATCATACCACTTTCTAAAATTATGAGTGTAGGATATAGATGTTTTGTCCTAAAGCCTTGTATTATCATACCACTTGCTAAATTTTTTGTCTTAATGTCATATCACCTAATCTTGATTACACCATTATTTCATCACTTTATTTTTATTTTTATTTTTATTTTTCCTCTTGGGTTTGGGCTCATTCTTCCCCATTTTCTTTACTTTGGTTAAAATTCTACCTTTCATAATGGGTTTGGTCACATTTTCATGATTTTTGGGCTATCGGTCCAATTTCTATAATCTAGTCCAAGTCTATGTTTTATTTCTTCATTGGGCTATCCTATTGGCTTGCTAAAAATTTATGTGAAGTATAAAAACTCTATATGAAGTGTCCATAGGTGAAAGCCCAATTTATGGGTTGAGATACTAAACTGAGTAATTTTTACTCTTAAATTAGGAAAAAAATTACCCTAATCCAATCTTCTTGAAATTTTAAGACCTTTACTTCACAAAAATTTATCTTCCTTATCTAAGAATTTCACCTTTCTTTAGCATGTTTATTTTTAATATTTCCTCTTAGGTTTTCTTTCTTTACCTATTCCATTAATATTAGAACATTTCTATGCATATTGGGTTAGTTAGGGATTAGCAACAAATTTACCCCTAGTAAAATCCAAGTCACAGATTGGCTACTAAATTAATCCAAAGCTAATCCATAGCCAATAACTTTTAACCCACAAATAATCTCTAACTATTTTTTAAAATTAATGTTAAACTATTCCTTAGCTAAATAGCTAGTGAAACTTTTTACAACTAAGTCACAGCAAAATTGGATAATAATCTACAACTATTGCCTAACTAATCCATAGCTAATTAACAAACCCATTATACAAAATTTCAAAATTTATAGCTAATCTTATCAAATGATAGTGTAAATCAAGTAATCCATAACTATAATCCTTAAGTAATCCTTGACTGAACATAAATAAATCAACCTTCATAAAAAATCATAGCATGAATCAAGTGATCACAAGTTAATCCGTAACTAAGTATCAGATAAATCAATCTTCCCTAGCAAATCTATAGCTAATCATTAGCGAATAATGGGGTGAATCAAATGATAAATAGCTAATCCTTAGCAAAATGTCAAATAAATAAACTATCCTTGGCATATCTACAACTAATTCCTAGCAAATCATGGCATGAATCAAGTGATCCCTATTTTTTATTTTTTGGCAAAAACATGATCACTAAATAATCTGCAGCTAATCCTAACGAATCTACACAACATTTTAAAATTTTGGTTCAATTCATTATGCTATCTAAATTCAAACCAATACAAGAAATTTTCATAATACACCAATAACATATAGATTAGTCAACTCCATTGTAGACAAACCAAAAAATTATATAATTAAATCAATTACATAAAAATTACACAAATTTAAAAACTATAAAACAAGTTATACTAAACAAATCATATTACAGAGTTACCTATATATTAATGTCGGTACTTTTTATATATATGCTATAATGCCTATTTTTTTATACAATATTAATGTCGGTACTTTTTATATTACAGAGTTTCCTATATATTAATGTCGGTACTTTGATGAGCTAAATTCCTTTACAACTTCTGGTTTGGAAGACAAGGGGGAAAATGGCTTTAGCATCTTCTGCATAAAGTGGTAGTGAAGTCAACAAGAGAATCTGAGAAAATATTGAGTAAGAGATCAGCGTCTTCAAAAGCAAAACATCATGAATATGGGAAAATAGCATTTATTCACCCTAATCTATACTACTAATTGCGATTTCCCTTTAATATAATAATTATTGCAATGTTTCCCTAATCTATGAATATATTGCAAATAGTATCTAAAATGACATAAGTGCCCATCTTCCTTATTCTTCCTTGCTAACAATTTTGGGCAAATTCCTCTTTGTTCTTCTAATTTATTTTTCAATTTCATTTTGGTCCCTTAACTAAAATTAATTTTTTAAATATCACTTAACTTATTTAACTAAAATTAGCTTTTCTAGATCACTTAAATTTTAAAAAATCATTTATATCCTAAACCAAAGTTTAAATGGAAAAAAGCAAAGAAAAATAAAACAAAATACTCCTAAATCCTAAACCTTAACCCAAAAGCCTAAAATAAAAAAAAAAATCAAAAACTCTAAACCATAAATACAAAAGTATAAAATTCTAAAATTATAAACACTAAATTCTAAAAGAAAACTATCCAACCCTAAAACCCATAAAACTAAAATCCTAAAACCTTAAACCCTAAATTTTAAAACCTAATTCATAAAACCTCAAACCTTAAACATCAAATGTCAAAACCGCAAAACCCAAAACACCAAACTATAAAACTCAATATCCTAAACTCTAAACCAGAAACTCTAAAACCCAAAATCTCAAACCCTAAACCTCTAAACCCTAAATATCATACCTCAAACTCTAAATCTCAACTCTTAATACTCTAAACTCATAAATCTCAAACTTCATAAACTCAACTTGAAAACTCAAATCCCAAATGCCCAAACCTCAAATTTTAAATGCTAACTTTAAACCCCAAAGGTCAAGACTCAAAAACTCAAAACCTCAAACCCCAAAAACTAAAATCCTAAATCCTAAACCCCAAAACCCCAAAAATTTAACTCTAAATTAAAACCCATAAACTCAAACCTCCAAACCCTAAAACCCAAAAAATTCAATCCTTTAAACCCCAAAGCCACAAACTTCAAACCCTAAAATGCTAAGCCCCAAATCCCTAAACTCCAAACTTCAAACATCAAACACTAAAACTCTAAACCATCAAAGTTCAAACCTCAAAACTCCAAGCCCCAAGCCCCAAAACCCCAAATCCTAAACTCAAATCCATAAACCCCAAAATACTAATCTCAAAAACTTCAAATGCTAAATACCAAACCCTAAACCGCCAAATTCCAAATGTCAACATCCTAAACTCTAGAAGCATAAAATCTAAAACCGTAAAACATCAAACCTTATACCCTAAATATCCAAACTTGAAATTCCAAACCAAAAAAGACAAAATGACAAACCTCAAACTACAAACACCAAAATTTTATGCCCCCAAACTTGGAAAACTCAAACTCTAAATCCTAAAGCTCCAACCCCAAAAGCCTTAAATCATAGATCCTTAAACCCCTAACTCCAAAACCGTAAACCTCAAATCTTAAAGCCTAAAACCCAAAACTCTAAACCCCAAGCTTCAAGACTCTAAACCCCAAAAGTTTAGTTTGTGTTTACAATCCCTAAACCCCAAACCTCAATCCTAAACTCAAATCCATAAACTCCACAATACCAATCTCAAAAACTTCAAATGCTAAATCCCAAACCCTAAACCCCCAAATGCCAAATGTCAAGACCCTAAACCCTAAAAGCATAAAATCTAAAACTATAAAATCTCAAACCTTATAACCCAAACAAACAAACTTGAAATTTCAAACCTGGAAAGCAAAAATCCCAAACACAAAAATTTTATGCCCCCAAACTTGGAAAATTCAAATTCTAAATACTAAAGTTCTAACCCCAAATCCTTAAACCATAGATCCTTAAACCCTAACTTCAAAACTGCAAACATTAAACCTAAAACCCTAAAACCCAAAACTCTAAACCCCAATCTTTAAGACTCCAAACTCCAAACCTCAAATTTTAAAATTCTAAATCTCAAAATCCCAAACTCTATACATGTTAGGATTTGCGGTTTTATTGTTTAGGGTTTAGGGTTTAGGATTTATTGTTTATGGGTTGATTTTTAGGGCTTAAATTTTTGAGATTTTGCGTTTAAGGCTTTGGCTTTTCGAGTTGGGTTTACAGTTTGAGGTTTAGAGTTTTAGGGTCTTGAAGTTTGGAGCATAGAGTTAGGGTTTAATGCTTCGATTTAGGGTTTAAAGTTTGGAGTTTGGAGGTTTGAAGCTTAGAGTTTAGCATTTAAAGTTTAAGGTTTTGGACATTACAATTTGTGGGTTAGGATTTGAAGTTTAAGGTTTTAGGTTTAGGTCTTAAGGTTTTGTATTTGAGGTTTTAGGGTCTTGATGTTTGAAATTTGGAGTTTAAATTTATATTTTGAGTTTTGGGGATTAGAGGTTTGAAGTTTAGAGTTTGGAGGTTTCTAGTTTAGGGTTTAGATTTTTTAGTTTGAACTTTAAAGTTTGGGATTTTTGTGTTTAAGGTTCATGATTTAGGATTTTGGGTTCGAAGTTTAGAGTTTAAAATTTTAGATTTTAGTATTTGAGATTTGTAATTTTAGGGTTTGAGTCTTGGAGCTTAGAGGTTTGGGATGTAGGGTTTACAGTTTGAGGTTTTAGGATTTTCAGTTTGTAGTTTGCACTTAGGGGGCATTTGGTACATGAATTCTTTTTTGTTTCCTGGGAATCTCAATCTGGAAAATTATAATTCCCATGTTTGGTACAAGCTTTTAAAAATTAATTCCTAGGAAACTAGGATTCCCATGAATCATTTTTTAGTAAGTTTCCCACAAAAATATTCCCATGGGTAGCTGTGTGAATTTTAGTTTTCCATGGGAATGAGAATCCTCTTATGATGTTAAAAGAAAATTATACCCTTCATTAATCACTACAAGAAACTGAAGTTTCAGTGGCGACTTTTCTGTGGCAACTATAGAAAGTCGCCATTGAAAATCAGTTTTAGTGGCGACCTTCATGAGTGGCCACTGAAAAAAATATACACTTTCAGTGGCAACACAGAAGAGGTCGCCACTAAAAGTAGAATATTTATCTAACTAGACTTTCAGTGGCGACTTAAGGTCGCCACAAAAAGTAGAAAAATCATTTTTTTTCTCTCTTTTCACATTTAACAAAACTAAATTTTTGGTTAAAATATATTAAATTTTAGTTATAAGATAAAAAATTATGTTAAATATTTACTAATAAAATAAATTCAAATTTTTTTAACTTAAGTTAATTTTTTATTAAATAATAAATTAATAAAGTAAAATTTTAAAAATCAAACTAATAATGTATATATCTTTAAAAATTCAAAATAACTATTTAATTTAAAAAAAATGATAAAGGAAAAAAAATTATTTTTATTGAAATAAATTAAAGAAAAATTTAAAAAAAATCCAAATATATTTCTCCGAAATCCCTTGAGCATGAATCTTTTCAAGTATAAAAATGTTACTTAAATAATTCTCACAATTATTGAATATTTAAATAAAATCACCCAAAAGAGAAGCAGCTTTGCGGTTTAAATTAAACAATTTATAAAGTCATTATACAATTAATGAAAGGATGATGAAATAGTTAATTAAATTTAATGATTTTAGGCTTATATTATTCTTTGTGATTGTGTCTTTTTTGTTTTTTTTTTAAGAATTGATTTCGTAATTTTCTTTACATTTAAAGTTTTGAACCATAATATAATTAACTATTTTAAATAATCAAATATAACGAAGGATATTAGAATTGATGTTGGCGACAACATGTGCAAAAAAATTATTAATGTTATCTTTTAATCTCTTTTTTGTTCTTATCACTGGATCGTTTTATCTTTATTGAGTTTTGTCTAATTTTATCTTTTTATTGTTAGAAAGTATAATTGTTATTAATTTCTTCGTGCTAGATTACCACATTATTTTTCTCAAAATCGAAAGTTGAAATCAATTAAAAAATTTCTCTACAATAATATGAAATATAAACAAAATAATTATACTTCTTTCGCCAATTGAAATTAAACCGTTGGTAGAAATTAATAGTGCAAATTCATTTTTTAACTAGAAAAATAAATTGAGCCCCTAACAGAATGAAAGGAGCATATAAGAACTTACCAGATAATTTTAACTAATAGATATATAATAAAGAAGTGATTTTATAATAATCTATAATCAAGGTTCGTGCACTTTATAAAATTGAAGAAGTACTTTAGTTGAAAGAAATAAACTATTAAAAAAATTTAGAAAAATAATTAATCTATTTTTCTAAATATAACTAATTATGCTTAAATTTATAATAAGTTCATAAAGATATTTTATATCATGATTTTCTTAAAATTAAATAAATAAATAAATAAACAGTAATAAAAAAATTACCACAAACATATGTAAGAAATAAGGAAAGGATCTTGTGGTTCAGTTTGCTATTCCTGCTTGCATATATCCCATACATACACTATATGACGTGATTAATTTCCTTTTTTTTTGGCTTGAAATTACTTGCTTGATCATTTTATATAACATGAAACGCCTACAGAGTAAATGATATCGTTATAGTTTAATATCAGTAAAATTATATATTATTTCCTTTTTTTTGACTCAATATACATAGATATTTATATTGGATCAAGTATAAATTCTTTTTAATAAAAAACATACATATTTACATGGGTTTTTTTATGATTGGATCAAATTTATCTATCAATTTTTGTCTTTCATCATCATGTCACTATCACACTAATTTAATATCATACAAAATCTATTCACTTTTATGTTTGTGTTATGTCTTTCTCTGATTCTGAGACTAGCAACTATTTATGTGATATAGTTGCATCCTATAGTTGGATATGCAAAGTTACTTGACGAAAAATTAAATTAAAAAAAATCCGTCACTAAATCTGTCTCTACTTTTCAAAATAATAAAATGTAAAAATTGTGTATATAAATTTTTCATCTCTAAGTTCATACCTAATTTTTAAAATAATATTTAAATTATTTTTCAAGATAGAATTTAGAGATAAAGGGCTTGTTTGATTCTGTTTTTGTTTTTTTGTTTTTAAAAACTATGTTTAAAAGTTGTTCTGTAAAACAAAAGTAAAAAAAATCTGTTTGATAAACTGTTTTGAAAACATGTTGTTTTTTGCTTTTTTTCTTCTGAAAACAAAAACTGGAAACAAAAACAACTTTTCATTGTTTCTGTTTTTTTGTTTTAAAAACAACTTGAGTTCAAAACTTGTTTTCGAAATAACAACAGAAAACAGTTACCAAACGAGTTTTTTTGTTCAGAAAACAACTGAGAGTAGAAAACAGTTTTTAAAACAGGAAAACAAACAGACCCAAAATTTTTTTGCTCTAAAATTTCTGTCTCTAATTTTGTCTTTATTTTTTCGATAAATTTAATGTCACTAATTCGGTTTATATTTTTCAAAACAATTTTCAAATTATTCATAGAGATGGGAAATTTTTGTTTATAAATTTTTTATCTGTAATTTTATCATTATTCTTTGAAATGTAAAGAAAATCATCGTTAGAGAAAGAATTTAAATCCCACTTAATTCGTAGAAATAAGTTGATTGAATGGAAATTCAGATTCTCTTACATTAATTTATTGTGTTTGATTAATATATTTGACTCTAATTTTTATTCTCACGATATACAAGTTTTCTTCTATATAGGAGATTACTTTATCTTGAAAAACTTAGAAAAAAGGAAAAAGTGAAATGAAATAAAAAAAGAGTAAACTACCTTTTACCATTAATTTTTCAAATTTTTTATATTTACTTTCATTTTACATTTTTAAGAATTGATGAATAGATATATTTTAATAATTTATGAGAAATGATTTAATAATTTTTAAAAGCAATAAACATTTATGAAGAATAAAGGCATGTCTTTCCAATAAATATATGTACGCTTAATTTTGGATATAATATAATTTTAGTCATAATAGTTATGTAATAAGTAATATGTTCATAAATATATATGTTCATAAATAAGACTTTAATTCTTACAGCCACAAAACTGTTTTAATTTTAAAATATTCATATTTAGGTAATATTACATATTATTTTATTATTAGTGATCTTTTGAATGATATTAATTTTTGTAAAATACTAATACATTAAAATATATTTTAATTAGTCATTTGACATTTATTAACTAAAAAATAATTTTAAAAATATACACTTACATTTTTTTCAATTTAAATTAGACAATTTTTAATAATAAAATTTATGCTTTATTCATTTTTTAAAATTATAGTTAATTATAAATAATTTAATTTAATGTAATACATATAATTAAAAGTTCAAATTAATATTTTAAAAAACTTAAAATAAGAAAAAATAGTGTAAATTAAAAAAATTCCTTGAAAGAATATTATTATAAATTTAAAAAGAAATATAGAAAATGTGAATTTTTTTAAATTTAAAAAGAGAGAGCATAATCTATTAAAATGTAGCATTGACATAAGGGGGCGTTTGGTTCAGGTTATTTATAAAACATTCCCGAGAAAGTTTTTTTAAAAAAATATGACCGTGTTTGTTACACGGTAAACGATTTTATTCCCGGGAAACTTTTATTCCCAGGAATCCAAAATGCTCACATAGCGGGAAACTTTTATTCCCACCGATGAGGGTGGGAATAAAAGTTTCCCAGGAAAGCAAACTTGGCGCGCGAGCACTCCTTCCCCCGCGAACTCCTTCCCCCGCAAGACAGCTTCTTCCTCCTGTGAGACCGCGAGACAGCTTCTTCCTCCTGTGAGACCGCGACCTCCTTCCTGCGACCGGGATCCCTACAGACCCACGCCACCGTCTGCTTTCATCGCCATTGAGCTTGGTTTTCAGGTGAGGTTTCGTTGATTTCTGCTCCCCTAAACCCGTTTCCATTTCCTTTTCCCGGTTCCATTCCCATCGATGGGTTTCCATGATAGTTTGTGGTTTGAGGTTCATGATTTCTGCTGGTTCATGATTCCCGGTTCCATTCCCCTAAACCCATTTCAATATCGTCGTTTACTTTCCACGATTTCTGCTGGTTTGAGGTTCACGATGGGTTTCCATGATAGTTTGTGGTGATTTCCCCTCAGATTTCCCCTTCCCTTCCCCTTCCCACTCCCCTGATGGTTTGTGGTGATTTCCCCTTCCCACTTCCCTGGTGGTTCACGATGGGTTTCCTAGGAATTGAAGCCCTCTCATGGCGCGCGCAAAACACACACACCCTCTCTCTAAAGCTGTGTGAGTCATGTGTGCCCTCAAAAGGAGGGAGTAAAATGAAAAGTAGTCACAGTCCTTGTTCCTTACTGATGTTTTCTTGTGGGGGAGAGAAATATCTTTTTGCGTGCTAGAAAGATAGGCCATTTTCCCCACTTTTAAAAGCTTGGGATGGTAAAGTTTTCTGGGATTTGGGAATAGGGGAACACCACTCCAAAGCTAGTTTAGTGTCATTTTGATCTTCGTACAGCTTTTTTATTTTGATTCTCAAGATTATTTATTTGATTTTTAAACTTTTTTTTGTTTCACTAAAATATGATTTCCCCCTTTCAAAAGTGCTAAAATGATAATACAAAAAAAAATCTTTAGAAATCTTTCGAGTATCAAATTAGATTAATTTAGTGTAGCTAGTTTAATGTCATTTTGATCTTCATACAGATTTTTTTATTTTGATTCTCAAAAGATGGTTTGATTATTTATTTAATTATTTTTTATAACTAAAATGTGATTTTGTTCTAATTTTATTCTTTCAAAAATGCTAAAATGATAGTATGTGCTTTTAAAATTGCCAACAGCTAAAATTCAAAAACGCTCCTGATTTTAATATATATTTAAAAAGAAAGTCATTTTTGACATGGGTCTACTTATCTTTAATTGAATCCAATTTACCTAAAAAGTTTATAGGATTCATAAATGCTCTTTTGGTGAGTGCATGAAGAGTGGTCATGGCTAGGAGATTCTTGACTCTGGATAAGACTAACACGAGGTGGAAAGTGAACCCCTTTTGATTCTCCAATAGGCCAATTACAGAGGACAACCACATTTTGATCCATGACCCTAAGAGCAATCCAGCTAGAATTGCAGACGTCACTATGCACGAAATCCACAATCTTTTATTAAAAGAAATACAAAAAGTTTACAGTATAGAGATGTTACTTTGTTTTAATGATACGCGTTACAAGTTTTAACGGAAGAAAGTTGTTCCTCAACTGCATAAAAAATATATACTGTTTTGATTTTATTTGTTTTGATTTGGATTGAGTTTGAGTATTGGATGATATACAGAAATTGTAAATTGTTCTATTGGTTGTTTTGAAACTATTGTATTTTGGGAATGTCTATTTTATAGGAGACACTCTGCTTTAATTTTTAGAGAACTTCAAAATAAAAAATGAAATTTTTGCTAAATGAATTTATTCTATGTTCAAATGTATTGTGAAAAGTAATTCTTTTAATGTAGATTTTGATTTAATTTTTTTCTTATGTCAGTTATTTGACTTAACGAATCATGGATCAATTGCAAAGAACAAGGAAGATGAGGATTATTGCAATCTTAGTTTTGTATTTAGAAATGCTAAATGAATTTATCGTGATGTTGATGTCAGTTTGCGCATATATCATGATCGATCATCTTAGACATCGTAATAATAGGAATTGGGATTCATATAGTCGACATCGAGTGAGGGAAGTTAATTTTGATAGAGTGGTGTTTGTTTCAGATTTAGCCTGTGTAGAAAATACTAGGATGGATAGGAGGAGCTTCCATTCCTTATGCCATATGTTGAGATTGGTAGGTCAATTATAGCCATCTAGGAATATGGGAGTGGAAGAGATGGTGGCAATCTTTTTACATATAATCTCCCATGATGTTAAAAATAGAATCATTAAAAGACAATTCATGAGGAGTGGTGAAACCATTAGTAGGAGATTTAGTTATGTTCTGCTTGCCATCTTAAGATGCCACAAAGAACTTCTTACAGAACCTGAGCCAATTCGGGAAAATTGCACTGATGAGAGATGGAAATGGTTTAAGGTAATTTTTTGCAACTTTTTCTTTGAAACATAAATACAATTTGTTTTTATTTTTTTGAACTTTAGTAATTGTGCATTTTTTTTTGTTCTGAATGTAGAATTGCTTAGGAGCATTAGATGGAACTTATATAAAGGTTAATGTATTAGAAGCTGATAAACCTAGATACAGAACAAGAAAAGGAGAACTGGCAACCAATGTCTTGGGAGTTTGTTCTCAAGACATGCAATTTATTTATGTCTTAGCTGGGTGGGAGGGTTCAGCTACGGACTCTAGGGTCTTAAGAGATGCTATCTCTCGTAGAAATGGCTTGAAAGTCCCTCAAGGTACTTTATGTACTTATATGATATTACAAAATTCATGTTAATTGTTTCTGATATTCTTTAATCTAAATTTGTATATTTTACAATAGGTTATTATTACTTATGTGATGCTGGATATATGAACGGGGAAGGGTTTCTAGCCCCCTATAGAGGACAAAGGTATCATTTAAATGAGTGGAGGAATGGAACGCAACCTACAACCCCACAAGAATATTTTAATAAGAAACATTCTTCTGCTATAAACATAATTGATAGATGCTTTGGATTGTTAAAAGGACGATGGGCAATTTTAAGGAATAAAGCATTTTACCCAGTCAAGACTCAAGTGAGGATAATCACTGCATGTTGCTTGTTGCATAATCATATCCGACGAGAAATGCCAGTGGATCCATTGGAGAGAGAAATAATAGAGACGGAAGTTGACAACAATGAGGATGTCATGCTTGGAGAAATGATTAGACATGTTGAGGCTAGTAATGCTTGGAGTCTATGGAGAGACAACCTTGCAACAGAAATGTTCAATGCTTGGAGAGGAGGACAACACTAAAATATTACCTATTGTTATGCTTTTAGTTGTTTCAGTTGTCTATGAATATTTGTAATGAACTTCCGTAAATTTATTCTTCTTTGACATTATTTACTTATTTGATGTAATGGATATTGGTTTAATTTTGATAAACTTCTACTTTTATTTATTTGTGCATCATTATTGACAATTTTTTTCTTGTATATACTTGTATTATTTTTATCATTTGTATGTCATAAAAGAACATGGAAGAGTCAAGCCAATCAACTTTGATAGGTAAAAAGCATCAATGGAAAAGAGATGAAGATGCAAAGCTTGTGGAGTGTTTGTTGGAGCTTGTGGCATGCAAAAAGTGGACCGCAGACAATGGCACATTCAGGTCTAGATATCTAAAGCAGCTAGAGCAGTGGCTTCAACAAAAAATGCCGGGTTGTGGGTTGAAAGCCAATCCACATATTGAATCAAGAGTAAAGCTGATGAAGAAACAATATTGTGCTATAGCTGAAATGCTGAGGGCAAGTGGATTTGGGTGGAACGACCAAGACAAAATGATAGTGGTGGAAAAAGACTTATTCATAGATTGGGTAAAGGTAATGATACACTTATTTAGCTTATGTTGTAAGTATCATTTATATTTATGTTATAATAACTTTTGTTCTTTTGGAATACAGGTACATCCAAATGCTGCAGGTTTGTTCAAGAAGTCATTTCCTCATTTTGATGACTTGGCATTGGTGTTTGGAAAGGACAGAGCCACTGGAATGGATGCTGAAGATCCTGCTGATGCAGTTGAGGCGATGGATAGAGAGATGCAAGAAAATGCATTTACAGGCGATAATGTGGACATTGACGAGGCTCCAATTGATTCTGTGGCTGAGACACAGTTTCCTCAATCTCCTAGTCATTATTCTAGTCACACTGGAATTGGGGTTCCAAGAGGCCAAAATTCTAAAGCTAGTGGTAGAGGGAAGAGGAAGAGAACCACTGGGAGTGATGCTGCCATTACTCAACTTTCAAATACTATAGAAACGTTAGGAAAAGTGTGTGAGAACACTTCAAACAACATTGGTGACCTTGTTGGGTGCTTCAAGCATGAAAAGGAAGGAGCGGAAAGGAGAATGCAAGTATTTGAAGAATTAAAAAAGGTTGAGCAGTTGACTGATATGGAAAGAGTAAAGGCTGGGTTTTTAATCACAAAGGATCAAAGTGCAATAGACTACTTCTTTACTGTTGATGCTGAGCTAAAAGTTTTCTTTGTGCAACAAATTTTAGCTATAAACAACCATTGATTGTACTGTATTGTTAATTGAGCTCTTTATGTCGTCATGTTTTATGTTGGACTTCTACTAGTGGAAGAGACAATGGTGTCACTATATTGAGAAACCATATGTTGTTTTTGATTTGTGATACTGGTTTTATATTGTCTAGTATTTTGTTAGAAGTATTGATGTTGAAATTATATGTTGCCTTTGATTTGTAATATTGATTCTAGCTTGTGGAATGTTTTTTTAAAAGTATTGGTGCTAAAATCATATATTGCCTTTGGTTTGACGATTGGATTAAAGTATATTGTTCTGATTTTATTTGTCTTGATTTAAATTGAGTTTGAGTGTTGGATGATATACAAGAATTATGTACTGTTGGAACTGTTGTATTTTTAGGGATATTCATTTTATAGGGGAGACTTTGCCGAAATTTTTTTCAAACCTAAAAGCATCATTGAAGTTGCTTGCACTAATGATACCAAAAAATGTACTTGACAATATATAAAAATTGTAAATAGATTTATTTGATTGCTTGCATTTAATTCTCAAAGCACTTGTTTATAATAGATAAAGTTGCATTACATTCTTGGGAATATCCTATATCAACCAAACATGGGAATAAAATTCAGATGGGAATTCTGATAAATATTCCCAGGAAAGTTAAGTGATAACCAAACACATTTATCTTACTTTCCTGGGAATGAGATTCCTGGGAATATAACTTTCCTGAGAATGAGATTTCACCTGAACCAAACGCCCCCTAAAGAAAACATGAATGTATTACTATTATTTTTTCCCTTCTGTTTTTTTAACACATTTTTTAACATCAATGTATTAATTGGGAAAATAAAAATAAAAAAATGCTGACCGCTTTTTTAACATGGGCTTACCGGCATTTATGTATACTTTTTCCCCCATTGAAAAAAATGCCCATGTTCAAAACATCTAAAAAATTCCCCCCACTTTATTTTTGCTACCGTGCAGGCGTGCACACTTTCCCTTCCAAATGGCAGCTTCTCCTTTCGTCCCCATCCAGCAGCTTCTCTTCCCTGTGGCAATTTCTTCAACAATCCAACCCCAATGAGCTTAGATCAAGTGGATGGGTGTATAGTAACTAGATTGAGGATGGTAAGGCAACAAAAACTGTGAGGAAATAGCATCAACAGCGACCTCCTGTAGCAAAAAACTGAAGCACTGTTGACAGGTTCAATCCATCAAATTTCTTTGCGTTTTTGGCATTTTTAGAAGCTTTTGACCATATATTCTTGTTTAGAAGGTAGGATAACGTCTTTAGAATTATTTTTATGGTCATACAACATGATTTTTTAGCTGAATTCCATGGATTTTGCTTGAGTGAACAGTGCATGCGAATTTTTTTCCAAGGTGCTTGAATTTACAATTTCGTGGGAGAACCCCCGATGAACTTTCGTGTTGCACATTGCCGTTGAGTCCAGCTTGAAGCGTCCAAGGTGCATTACTTGAACTCAGAGTGGTTAACTAGATGAACTCATGGAATACTCCTAGATTACTTGATGAGTGTGAGTTTGAATTTATTGGGCGTTTTTTTTTTACTTTTGAAGTTGGGGGATAGTTTGTGCTCCAAATTTCATTGTTGATTCGATTATTTCTTAGTGGTTCAGGAGAAAAAGAAAAAATGGAAGACAAGCAAAGATGCGTTAGTATTTTGGTAAGCCATTAAAGACAAAGAACCTAAATTGAGACAGCCCTGACCTTTACTGATTGGATCACTCTTATTGTATTCATTGCTTCTAATTTGATTGGGGCTTACTTTTAATTTACTACTTTCTGGAGAATGAAGTGAAACTTCTTAAGGGACTTTGTTCACTGCCCTTTTTTTTAAGATCATGCTTGTGTAACAAATTGCACTGGTGAATTATTTATAAAATTATTCCAGTAATGATTTATGTTCTTCTGCTGGTGCACTGCTAGTATAAACTGCTTATGTACTTTGGTTTAATGTAACCTTACTCTTTTAGGAATGACAATTGGAATAAGATACCAGGTTGATATGATATTGGTTTCTTGTGTAACATCACACGTTAATGAATAAATAGGAAGGTGTACGTGCTTTAGAGGAAGTACTAGGAAGCTTGGTAGGTCGGAAGATTTAGAATATATGGAAAAGACTATCTATGACCCAAATGAGTTATGGAGGTCATGACTATTTGTCATCCTCTGCTTCCTCACAAGTAGATTCTTTTAAAGGTACAGGCTTTGTTTTATATGTATTTCTTTGTTTAGGTGATTGTGGATTAATCTTTTGTGCATGTGGAAGTGAAAATCGCTTGTGCCTAAAATTGCAACTGATGTATTGATGAGCAAATTATTCTGGAAAATATTTTACTGCCTGCTTATGTGTTTTTATCTCATCCTCTGTTCTAGATAGAATCTGGCAAGCCTCTAAAGAACTCACCTACTGTCTTCCTACATATTCATACAAGTTTCCCATATAATATGCTAGGTAGCACTAACAGAAAATTGGGCTGAGAGATACAAGAACAATGGGATAGGATTTTACTCAATGCACCCAGGTTGGGTTGAGACTCCTGGGATTACCAAGAGTTTGCCAAAATTCTCTCAAAAGTAAGTCCTTACATTATCCATAAAATCTATTTATATCATTCAAGTAACATAGAAAAATAAACATTAGTTGGTGCATTCTAAATAGTACTTATTTTTTATTGCGATGATTTATAGGCTTTCTAGGAAGCTTAGAACAAGTGAAGAAGGTGCAGACACTATTATTTGGTTGGATTTACAACCAAAAGAGAAATTGGTATCAGGTACATTTTATTTTGATAGAGCTGAAGCTCCCAAGCACCTTAAATTTGCAGCTACCAGTGGATCTCATGATGTGATTGACTCTGTTGTTGATAGTTTGCACTCCATGGCTGCTCTTTCCCCCTAGTGGGGTACTTTTACCTCAAAAGAAACCTTAAACTTGGAATTAACTTCTAACCTAAGAGGCTCAAATGTGTGGCTTGGTTCCAAGAATTATACCTAAAGCTCAAGTTTGCATTGATATGGCATTGACTAAATTAGTGAAATAATTTTTCCTTAAATTTTTATTATCTTATATCAAGTTTGATGCATTGAAGCTAGTGGACAAAGGACCTCCGAGAGATTGGGATTAAATCTATATTTAGAAAATCTTTCTAAAATATTCATCACCAGCTTGAATGTAAGATAGTATTCAAAATGTATTTTTCTGCATAAATTAGTTGCCATATGAAGGAAGCATAAATTTTTATGTGTTGCATATTCAGAAGAATAGAAAATGACATGATATAATTAGGGATTCTCAATCTAATTCTCCATTCCAATCCCACAAGACAGGGAGTGATTAGCAAATTCTTTGTAAAAGTAGTCAAAACGCACCACACATTGTTGGCTATATATTATTTACAGATTTGATGCTGCAAATCATATGCCTTTTACAGTTCCACAAGACAGGGAGTGATTGATAATGACCGGTCACATTTAAAAATTATTTTTGTATCACTTTTAGAATTTGTGCACCTGTTTTCAGCTTTATTTCTTGATTCTTCTATACAGGAAATGATAATTATTTTTCCTACAATTAGTAATTCAAAGTTGACATTTCATGAGGTTAATTTTCATAAACCATGCCTAAAGCAAGCTTTATGTCCCTCGTGATGTGAAATTTTCAATATGCTTCATGTTGTTTCCAATATGTTTTATTTTTCCTATAATTATTTTTTGATGTTGGATTAATAGGAGGTTTTTTTTTGCAGGATGCCAATCACAATGTACATGGCTTATGGGGATGCTGATTGCTTGATATCTATTACTGAATATGGCCAAAAATACGACAAAGAAAATCTAAATATACATTGGTCTTAATCAAAGTCGCAAACTTAATTCTTTTGATAAATTTTTATAGCTAATGATAGAAGTAGTTATAGTGGATTTTCATTTTGTTAAGATTAATTTCGTTTGTAAATAGTTGCTTTTTCTTTCATGAAATGTAACTAGTTACGTTACTTTAAATATTTGTATTTGAACTAATTGTAGTTGAATTTAAATTTAAATAAAAAAATCTATAATTTTTTTTATGATTTTAGCAAGAAAAATAATGTCAATTATATTTTTTGTGTAGCAATTAATATTTATAAATTTTAATAATAAAAAAATTAATATAAAAATTTGCATATTAGATTTTCAGTGGCGACTGTCGCCACTGAATATGTCAAATTATATATAATTAAGCTTTAGTGGCGACTAAATTCGCTGCTAAAAGTTTACTTTCAGTCGCGACAATAAAAAGTCATCACTGAAAGTGGATTCAATGGCAACTTTAGCCGCTACTGAAAGTAGACTTTGAGTGGCGACCAAGTAAAGTCGCCACTGAAAGTAGGCTTTTTTGCAGCGACTTTTAAAGATTTAGTGGCGATTGTTATGGTCTTTAGTGACAACTTTAGTCGCTACTAATTTGTACTTTCAGTGGCGACCCTGAAAGTAGCCACAAAAAACATTCAGCAACGCAAGTATCAGTGGCGACATGGTGACGACAAAAAGTCGCCACTAAAAGTCTTTAGTGGCGACTTTTAGACTTTCAGCGGCGACTTTAGTCGCCACTGAAAGTCTATTTTTTTGTAGTGAATGGCATAATTGTAATACTAAAAAAATTACTCTCTCTCTCCACTCTCACACTCTCTCTCTTCACTCTCACACTTTCTCTCTCATCCTCTCTCTTATTCTCTCTTCACTCTTACTTTCTCTTTTATAAGAATAAGGAGTTTTTGGAAAATGTACGAAGATTTACATGAAATTAAGTATAATCAAATAAAAGAATAGAAATTTTTTAGTAATTTTAAAAGTCAACCAAACACATTTTATACATTTTCAAGAATTATAATTCCCATCAATTATGTTTCCCAGGAAACATGATTCCTGGCAACAAAAAATATTACCGTTTACCAAACGCCCCCTTAGGGTTAGAGGTTTATAGTTTAGGATTTTTGAATTTGAGGTTTAGGGTTTAGGATTTGGGATTTTAGTGTTTAGTGTTCGAGGTTTAGTGTTTTAGGGTCTTGATATTTGAGATTTAGAGTTGGTGTTGAAGGTTTAGGGTTTCAAATTTAGGATTTAGAGTTTGATGTTTTAGAGTTTAGAGTTTGTAGTTTAAAATTTGGAGTTTGCATTTAGGGAGTTTTTAGTTTAGGGTTTAAGATTTTAGTTCTTGGTGTTTAAGGTTTAAGGTTTTGAGACCTTGATGTTTGTGATTTGGGGTTTAACATTTAAAATTTGGATGTTTGATATTTAGTGTTTAGAGTTTGGGATTTTAGAGTTTGGAGTTTGTAATTTGTAGTTTGGGGTTTAGAATTTAGGATTCTGAGTTTAAGGTTTAGGGTTTTAGGTTTAGGGGTCTAGACGTTACGATATTAGCTTTTGGGGTTTTGAGTTTGATGTTTTGAGCTTTAGGATTTGGAGTTTGAAGTACTGGGTTTTGGGATTTGGAGTTTTAGAGTTTAAGATTTATGTTTAAGATTCTAGAGTTTACAATTTAGGATTTAGAGTTTGGCATGTTAGGGTTTAGAATTTAGTATTAGGGGTTTTAAGGTTTTGGTGTTTGAGTTTAGGGTTTTATGATTTTGACATTTGAGGTTTAGGATTTAAAGTTTAGGGTTTGGGTTTGAGGTTTTAAAATTTAGGGTTTAAAGTTTAGCATTTAAGGATTTTAGAGTTTTGGATTTATAGTTTATGGTTTCAAGTTTTATACGCTTAGGATTTTTGGTTTAGAGTTTAGGATTTAGGAGTTTTTTTTCCTTTTTTTCCCATTTAAATTGTGGTTTAAGATATAAATGATGATTTTTTTGAAGTTAAGGGATTTTAGGAAAGCTATTTTTTGTTAAAGAACCAAATTGAAATTTAAAAATAAATTAGGGGAGGAAAGACCAATTTGGTTAAAATTATTAGTAAAGAAGAATAAGGGAGAAAAGTATTTATGTCATTTTGGATGCTAGTTGTAGTAAATTCATAGATTAAGGGGGGCATTGTAATAATTATTAGATTAATGGAGACATTACAATTAGTAGCATAGATGAGGGTGGGTAAATACTATTTTCCCTCGAATATAAGTAATATTATCACAAAAGAAGTGCAAAGCATCTCATTAGTTGTTTAATTTCCTCCTAAAAGACACATTCTTTAATTTCTCAAAGCCAATCCATTTTTCTCATATCATCAAATATCTTATAACAAAATTCCTATATTGAAGATGTAAAAGAAAATGTTAATGGAATACTACACATTCTAACCGGTAGGTGCTATCGTTGGTACATCAAATATAATTCATTTCTTATATCAAAACTAACCAGTAGTAGTGGAAATAAGAGTCGATCCCATAGAGAATTGTATGACCCTTTGTGAATAGAATAAAAAGGGTTAAAAAGCTATAAATAAACTATCACAATTAGAAGATAATGATCATAGTAAATGAATATGAGAGTGATTTAATGATAAGATTAATTCTATATTGAATATCTACCATTGAAATATTATCCATGGTTTTCCTTAAGTTTAGTTAATTGAGAACGATCGTCTTAACTAACCCTAATTAACAAACAACCTTAGCCAATCGATAAAATTTAACTCATTTAGCGCATCAAGAACTAGATAAACTTATAAAGCTAAACAACACAGACACATAAGCTACATTTACTTTAGTTAATTATTCATGATCATTTAAAAATTCATAATCATACAATTATTAATCTTATTCACTTCTTAAATCAAAGGAATCAAAACTTTGTTTAGTTACCATACAACAGTAGAATATAACAATTAAACTACTAATGTGCACCCTAGACATCAATTGAAACAATCATGGGAAAAAATTGATGAATAATCAACACTCAAATAAAATTTAACAATAAAAACCTCATTTCAATCCCATAATGTCTAAATCCTTAAGGTTTCAATCTTCGTTAACTAACAAAAGAGAATTAACTATGCAAGGCCATAACAAAACCTAAGAGAAGATGAGAAGAAGAGTGAATAAAGTGAATTCTTAAGAATTGGATGTGTTTTTTATGCTTTCTTGGTCTCTTATTTATAGATTTTTACAACCCCAATGGCTTATGATTGCTTTAGGTTGAGTTACCTGTCATTGGGCTATGTTTTGGGCCTGTTTGAGAGTGATTTCAGCATTTTTTGGGGTCCCAAATGATGGGGAGTGCTACGGCCTTCATTTGGAGCACTACAATGCTTTGTTGCTATAGTTCTGAAGAGTTGGGCTACTAACTTCTAGGCACCAAGACTCTAAGATTTATATAGAATTTGAAAACTTGGTCAATAACAAAATTGTATCTCTGTCTCTTAGTCTTCCATAACAACTAAATGCACCTCAATTAGAGTTCATATTGGAGAATTATGCCCCAAATATTGATAAAAAGGTCAGAATTCTTTTTGTAGTACTACAGTTTTGAAATTTGGGTTCCATGGCACTCCAATTTCTCTAGAATTTGCCAAAGTGATCAACATGGAAGTTGTATATTATTGTCTTAGGTTTTCATAGACACGTAAATAAATTTAATTGGAGTTTTTATGAGGGATTTATGGCATGATTATTTTTTTCATAAATTTCTTCTTTTTCTCCTCTTTTCTTCTTTCTTTTTTCCTACAACACAAAACACAAAATTAACCTAATTCCTAATCATATTTTACTTAAATAAAATAAAATAAAGTTTACAGATATTACAAGTATGCTAAATTATGCACACATCACTAACCTAAAGGAACGAAAACATGTTGAAACGTAAAAGTATAATCATTATGCCCAACTTCTTGAGTCCATGGAATATTCTCACAATATCCTTCTACACTCGTTGTACCAACCTAAATAAATGAAAAATGATGCATTTAACAACATTTGTGATATGATTAATGAAATACAAGAGCCAAGATACTTTGGTAAGGTTGATCTAAAAGAAAAACAATATAATTAAGGGCTAAACAGATGAAAATGTTAAATATGCAGATATTTTGGAAATGAAAAAGGTCATTATGACCAGCAAGCATACTAGAGTGCAGAAGAATAGATAAAACAAGTTAATGTCTAACTTACTTCAACTCCACTAGGAAGGTAAAAATAGCCAAAAGCATCAGCAAGAATGCATACAATTATCGCTCATGTAGACATAAGTCCAAAATTGAGCAACGTAAAGTAAGGTATACTAACTTTTTTGTTGAAATTTTTGTAAAACATTCTTAGTATATGGTCTTGACATCGAAATATTTCACAGATTTGAGGCAGGATAAAACTTTTTACTCAGAAGAAATTGCAAAACATATTCAGCAATAAGAGGTGACATAAAAGTTTACAAAAAATTAGCATATCACATTACAAAAGTGTGAGGAAATATTTTTAAAAAGTGCAAGGAAGCTATTAAACCATTTGTATAATTAATACAAATGCAGTTCAATACTAACAAGAAACCAAAGCCAACCCAAAATCTTGATCGCACTTGTCATCACAATCACATAAGTGACATCTCTCACTATAATACATTACCTCACACCCATAAAAAAAATCCACATTTCCACTTATGCTAGAACAACAAGCATCTCGCTCAGTTGGTTAGCAACAACAAGTTAGTCTAAAGTATTATCTGCAAGCAAGTACCTTAGTAGCAACTCCTATGGCAAGATAAAATCTTCCTCTCTCATGTCTATGCAACAAAATATACAAGACCTATGGCAGGTAAGAACATGAATATAAGAAGCTAGTTATTGACTCTCGAAGCAACAGAATTTTAAGAAAAACAAGAAAACATTCATGCCAAAAACAAAATTAGAAATAGGGCAAGCTAATGTTGAATCATTTGATTGAAATTTTTAGAACAATCAAACATATGACAACATGGCCTATAAAACTTCTATCCCTAAATTTTTATGGAACTATTCAATAACAACAGCAGTACAAATTGGTGGTGTCTCCACAACAATAAAAGATTTTGGTTAAGAAAAACATATGGAACAAGGGTTCAACTCCTAAAAATTAGTTTCACCAGTAACAAGTAGACAGTTCAAAAAGTTCATAATCACATGCAAAGCAAGGAATTAGATATAACAACCACATAGCTCACCGATTTATTTTGCTCAAATATTTCCTCTGTCCCATTGCCATGATGAACAGCCAGTTATGATCATGCACAATTAGCTTATACTTTAATAGCATAGCACATACCCCCTTAAACACAACCTTCGGAATCACATGACATGACATACATTACCCAATCTACAATTAACACCTTTCAAGCTCCTGTAACCTGAGCTACTAATGTTGCCACTGCAGCATTATTATGAAGGAAGTGGTTTGATTAGGAACAAAGATTAACATCATAGAGAATAAATCTTAAAAGGTTTATGACTTTGAAATGCACGTATTAAAAACAGCTCAATGATGTAAATAATTTTATACCAAAGCAAATCCATTTTTTAGTATCGTAGACAATATTATCTCAACTTCCTTAAATAATTTTATACCAAAACAAATCCGTTTGTGAGGCATTGGAAAGATACAAAGACTTGTTGAAGAGGTGTCGGAACCATGGTCTTCCCAAATGGTTAGAAGTTAAATCTTTTTATAATGGGTGCTAGGTACTACTAGAACAAAAACTGATATTGCTTTTGATGGTGCATTGTTGATGAAGCTTATGGTCTTTGTAAAATATGGCAACCAATAACTACCAATAACCAAATGAAAAACAACCCTAAAGAAAACAAGCAAGCATTTTTGAACTCTATATACAAACTAGTATTTTATCCTAATTAATTGATATCACAAAGAGGTTGGATGACAATGAGACTTGTACTAGTAAGGCTCCAGTGATTTCTTGTTACTATTATAGAAAGGGTTATTTAACTGAGCAATACTAGTTGGTATCTAAATTAGCCAAATTTGTGGGAAACTTTAACCGGCAGAACAATCCCTATTCCAACACCTATAAACCCAGTTGGAGAAATCACCCTGACTTTTCTTAGAGCAACACTAAAGGCTAGAAACAACCCATTCCACTTGTGTTTACAAATCAAACAAGAGCCCTAGCATCTCAAAACCATCAGGAACAGTAGTAGTTGATTGAATACATGGATGAAAATGATGCAAGAGCTAGAAGAGAGGAAAAGGCAATCTTGAAAATGGGAAAGAATTTATAATAATTATTAGTGTCATGGAAAAAGAGCAATGTAGGATATATCTCAATAATATCCTTAGATTGAGAGATTGTACAGCTGTAGGATATATGTTAGTCTTCTTTCAAGGCTTATTATTCTCTTATTTTTTAGCTAATTTGTTTCTTAATTTCTAGCTCCTCTGTACTATAAATATTGGTTGTACATACTATTTTATATGTGAGAAAATATCAAAAAGAGATTTTTCCTCTTGTCTCTTTCTTAAGTTGGTATAGCCAACCCCTTTGAATCTTGAAACTTTCACCAAAATGAGTGACAATAGTATTGAATCATCTAAGAGTAAAATGCTTTCTATCTTCTAATTCAGATTTCATTCAAACGAGAGAAATAAGATTTAAAAAAAATGCAATTATACCATTTTATTTTTACGATGTTTTAGATAACTTTGTGATTTAAAATATTATAGACTTGTATATTATACAATTTTGTCTTCAAAAGCTTTCCTTTTATAATTGGGAATTGATTTTGATGTCGTTAATGTCAAATATTTCTACATTTCATTCTCATGAAGGTACATAATCTTTTAATTCTTCATTTAATTCCCTCATTGTTATTAGTTTTATTAATGTCAAGGAGTGACATTAGTCAAAACCAATAGTAAATATGCAAATTTATATAAGATTTAGTCTACATCAATATTAGCCTAAATTAATTTAGTCGATGAATTTCTTTTTCTTAACAGTTTTCTTGAAGCTCTTTTTTAATAAAAACTACAAGTTTGTGTGGGCTTATCGGGTTAGCTTATAAGGAAACCCGTTATCTTACTCGTTTAACGAAAGCTTGTCCTCGTGATAGACCATGTTTGGAATTGGGTTGCCAGAACTTTAGATTTTACCATAGGATGCTATCATTAGGCCAAAGATGAAGTAATATACTACAATATCAACTTTCTTTCTTCCTTTCTTTTTGGAAAAATTATTAATTTTAAAATTTAGATATTTTTTTTAAAATTATTACTTTTTGCTAGTATCATTGGTACAATCATATATTGACAATAACACTGATGACAATTGAATAAAAAACACATCTAAATTTATTGAAGAATAAAAAGTAATACTAAGTTAGTAAAATATCAATATATTTTAAAATTTAAAATATAGTCCATTACTCGGAATTTACTTTTCATTGCCTTTTGTTATGTCTTAATATGTAGAGTAAAATATTCTGACATCCCTTGAATTTTATGTTAAATGAATATAATTTTTCTCTCTAAGTTGAAACCATACATAGATCCTTTGTATTAAAAAAACACTATAACTTAATCCTTACTAAACAGAAACGTTAAATTTTCATTAAAATTTAAAATTAATGAATTTAGTGATAAAATTCTTAAAATACCTTAATGTTGATGCGACTGGGGATAAAATAAATTGAAGGGGTTGATGTCACTAGAAGAGCCTTTGAAAGCAGCTGATTTCAAGATTTTTCATCTGGATGGGTCAATGAATGCTAAACGAAGGGTTAAACTTATAGTGGAATTTGGAGTGTGACAAAGATATGAGCACATGGTTCTGTTTGCAAGGACAAAGTCTTCAAGTGCAGGTACAAATCTTACAGCGCATTTGGAGTGTACTTGTTGTTGCCATGGAGGAATCCAGGAGTTGAAGAATGGGCAATAGATCGTGTTCAGCGAATTGGAGAAAAAAGGAAGTAGATTAAATATTGCTAAAACCAACATTGAAGAGAGGATATTAGTGTTGCAAGGGAAGAAGAAGAAGGGGCTTGAAAGGTGGAAGGAGCAGGGGTTAATTAAGTAATTTTAATTTATTCTCTATTTTTTTAATTTAATATACTTAATAAAAAATAGTATATTCTCAAGACAGAGTTAAATTTGGACTAAAGTGTGTATTTTTAAAATAGAATAAAGGTATGTGTATCTAAATCAAATTATAAGAAAGATCAAAGTATAATATATATTATTCTCTACTTTATTCACTTACAATTTCAATTTGAATATGAGATTCTCCACGTGGTTAATTGTTAATTGAAAAGGATTATACTGTAAAGCCAATACATTATATTATTTAGATTTTATATTTATTAGCATTTCTCAAAATAATTAAAGATTCTAATTAATCAATTATAGTATAATATGGGAAAAAAAAACATCAGAATTTTAATCATATGATGTTGCTTTAATAATGTAACTTTTTTCACTTGGTAGTTGGTATATTAGGTGAGCAACATGCATTTATGGTTGATCCTGGACAGTTCAACAGAGCTAAGGCTTGCACGGAAGATAGGCTCCATGCCTTTATTTCTTAGATCTTTATTATTACATATATTATTTATATGCATACTTCGTATTAGTCACTTTCCGCGGTTTGACAGATTCAGCAACACCGGCAACCCCAGGGTCCACAGCATCGCCGGTAGCATCCTCCTCCCCTGCCGCCGTGTCCTCCTCCTCCCCAGCCACCAGGTCCTCGTCTTCCCCAGCCGCCAGGTCCTCCTCCTCCCCAGCCAGCGGCTGTCTTTGGTTCTTCTGCTGCAGAATCAACTGCACACAGACATGCTAGTCATCATCTCTGAAATATCTATATATAATCTAGCTAGTGTCGTATTTAATTATTTAGGAGACATCCAGCGACATTTGAAAGTACTACAAAATTTGCTGAAATATGATGTTTTTCTCACTTCCAATGAGCCTTGAGAATCCCATTTTGCATGTATCATGCAGGGATTGGAAGCTTTAAAATTCTTAAATAACATTATAAAGTAAATTTTAGAGAGAGAAAGTTTATAATACTTATATCTGAGTTAATGAATTTTATTTATTCATTAATTATTAATTTTAATAAACTATGTCTTTATTTCTCCAAACTAACACTGTTATTTAAGAATTTTAGAGAATCCAAATTCATCGTGAAGGTGTCCAAATTTGGGATAATAGTTATATTGCGATCATTGCAATTGTACAAAAATGTAGAACTAACATTAGCTCAAAGAAAAAAATATTTGGTCCACCTGTGATTGACCAAATTTTATACAAACAAAATATTTAAAAATAGCTCTGTGTATTTAATTTAATAAAAAATACTTTTTTTAACTAGTTAATTGGATAGTAGGTAAACTTTTAATGCTCCACCCGTGTAAAATTTGAGATAGATCAAATACTTACTCTAGCTCAAAAAGGTGCAAACAATGGAGATTAGTTAGGCGGATATGTAAAAACAGTATAATCGGTTAGCCATGATTAGAGATCAGCATGAGCGGGGCTGTGGGCATGCATGACTTTTATCATTTTTCAAAGAATCCAAACTTTAAAAATATTATTACCTTTTGTCTCGTCTTCGGATGGCTGATCAGTTGCCGCAGCAGAGACGAGTAACATCCCAAGAAAGAGGCACAACAAAATGAAGTGCTTCATTTTTATCTTTGTCTCAGAATTCCAGAGTTAAGTTGTAAAGGATGAAGAGACCATGCATTTCTCAACAACTAATTTATAGTGGTCATGGAAGAAGAGAAGTCAAAGATGCAAAGGAAGAGTTTAAGTATGTAAGACAGTGGGAATCTTAGAACACAAATGAAGACCTTATTTCTTAGTTGCATGCTTGCTGAATATTGTTTGGCTGATTGTGAGCATGGTAAGATCTCTGGGTCCTCATCAACACTGGTTGACACTAGGAAGGGTTAAAACTGGGACGATTGTATTAAATGAGGTAAGCGAGCTTGTGAAACGATGGCAACTGGCAATTGACTTTGGTGAATATGCAAAATGGTTACATCATAATGTAATTAAAGCAATAAATGTCTTTGATTTTGAGTTTTGTAAGATTTTCCCTTTACTTGTTTTATCCAAAGAGATGGCATATGAAAACAAAAGTGCTGTCAACAGTTGTATCGGCATGGCTTAGCCTTGGTTAGGGTTACGGAGCTCACCTCATGGTCTACTCACCCATATTCTGGCTAGAAAAAAAAAAAATTCTTGCGTAGGCCTTTTCTGGATTACTTCTACTCATCAAAAGTTTAAATTATTAGAAGAATTATAAATAGTTGTATTACAATATCCATGTATACTTCCTCAAAAAAAAATTTCATTAGGCCCTGAAGCATCGTGTTCCTTCACTCATAAATGTTTTGTCATGCCCCTAATATTAGGAATGCGAATAACCCTACTACCCGATAACTTTATCTTTATTTATATGCAAACACGTCATATTATGGCATATCAGGATAATAACATACGTTTGCAAATTTTTCATATAACTAATTATACATGCCAAGTCTACATTTATCAGTTTTATAATGGAAGCAAAGATCCTGCCTGTGGCATTCAGAACAACTCTAGAGTACAAATACATTACAATTTTAAACACTAAGAGCCCAGAAACAATTTAGGCTCACCACTAAAGTACAACATCTAGTTATTCAAGAAGCCGTAGTACCAAACTCTGAGTCTTTATATAAAAAACATATAAACCACGTGTAGTAAGTTTTACAACTCAGTGAGCAGATAACACCTCCTAAGACCTCTCAGATCAACATATAGATGTACTCATATAATAAAATTTATGTCATCAAAATTACATCTCAAAAGTACATCCACATAGGACCTGTATTTTTAAATATTTTTTGTTCAAAAATCATAATCCGATTTTTCAAACTGTATGTGGTACTGTATAAACAATGCTCATATCAAGTTCAAAATCATATTCAATACTGAAAAATCATTAACCAAATTATGTTATGCATCAAAACATTTCTCATAATATTTGAAGGATCCCGTATCAGAACCACCACATCAGAGTCTAAACCCTTCCATACTTTAGTGGTATAGGATTTTCCTAAACTCAGCATCCTACTGAGGTTTGCCCTACTACCATTAAAGAGGACACGCGAAGGGACTCTGTATGGATCTTTTCTCAAGCACACAGCAAGGGAAGGCAAATAACATCTCAAATAACTAGCATCTCACCCATATATAAATAGGAGGCATTCTACCCTCCTTCACATATAATCTCCCATGTGTTGGCCCTCACACAAGGATAGCACCACTCCCTACTAACTGAGGCAATTAGGGTGCACCAGGGCTAACATAACCTGTTGTTAGCAGACAGTATTTCCAATAGGACTCCTCCACAAAATCATATTCTCATATATTCCATATTTACCAAACAGAGGTTCTATCATAATATAACAATTTTAATTTCAGTATATTTCCTCTGTCTTCCCAATCAGGGGAATCATATACGCATGCCTATCTCCGAGGTAAAAATATCATTGTATAAATCAATATCACATACAAAACATGTTTTCTTTGCCATATAATAAAAAATGCATTTAAAAATCATGTATTCAAAGCATTTAAAAATCTATTTCAAAAATCATACTCTTATTGAACTAGATATCATGTTTCAACCGTTTCTGAGATTCTAAATCATTTCAAGAACATATGAAAGTATAAATAACCTATAATCATACTCATTTACCAACGTAAAGTTCAAGAAGAGTAAAAACAAGCCAAAGGAAGAATCATCTACTCACAAATTTAGGGTACCAAGTTGGATAACCCTAAAATCCTCATTTTGGGTCTGATTTTGGCAAAACAAACTCCAAAATTGAGTCTAGAGGGTCTAAAAACCTTGAAAATGACTCCATATTTATAAAATTTGGCCTCTAGGAGCTCGGTCAACGCAGGTCAATGTAATAGGGTCCGGTTGCCATGCGCTACACGTGCCGCCAAAGGAGCTGCGCGCAGACTTCACTCGTTAAGAGAGATGCGGCGCGTGCAGTGGTGGGTCGGCCTGAAATTTGAGATCCAAAGATTTTGGTGCCTTCTAGATCGATCTACGGTGTTAGTTTTTACATTAGACAGCTACAAATAAGAGTTTCAGGGATTACCTTTTTAGGTGATTTTTAATTCAATTTTCCAGCCAATTTTCGGCCAATTCTCCAGAAACCAATTGGATGGATTTGTATAACTCTTTGTCCTGAGTTCATTGGCGGTGGTGGTGTCGAAATCCGAGGTCGAATTGCGAAGAAATCTTATAGAGAAGTTATAGGGTTTTTAGGGAGAAAATTGGAAGAGAGAGAGAGAGAAATCTATGATTATGCAGTTCTGGAGGTGGCTAAGGCCCTTAAAATATCTCAAGGGACCTTCTTGCAAAAATTCATTTTTAGAGGAAGGTTTTTGCAAATTTTTCTTATTTACACTTTGACCCCATAACTTTTAAGAAAATACATGTAAAAATCACATGTTCAATGTATTTCAAAATTCATTTCAAAATTCATATTCTTCTTGAACTAGATATCATATTGCAACCGTTTTTGATATTTTAAACCATTTCAAGAACATATAAAAATATAAATAACTTGTAAACATGTTAATTTATCAATGTAAAGTTCAAGAAGAGTAAAAACAAGTCATAGGAAGAATCATCTACTCACAAGGTAAGGGTTTCAGATTGGACAGCTCTAAAATGTACTTTTTCATTCTCTATTTGATCAAATTGACCTCAAAAACATATTTGGAGGGTCTAAAAAATTAAGAAAGCAACTTCGGGGACTTTGTCACTATTCACCTACCAGAAAACACTATTCACAATGAACAAAAAGTTGTCAGATGGCCGAAAATATTCATATTTTAAGGTTTATCTAGCTCCTATGGTGTCAAAATTTCAATTAGAGGTATCTAAGTAAAAGTTTTAGAATTTGCCTTTTTCAGAGATTTTCTACTTCAGATCTACGACGATTCAACAGTTGATTTAAAAAATTGATCGGTCAAAACCGTAGTATTCTTGGTCCTAAATCCAGTAACACCTTCAGTTTTAAGATCGGAAGCCAATAGGCACTCTAGATTTAGAGAGAAAGTTGAAAGTTATTATTTACTCACTATTCCTCTTTCTTCATTTTTCAGAAATCTGCAGACGGCCATTGTCTGCCCCTACGATTCCCTTTCCCTTTTATTTTATTTTCTTTTTTTTGTAATAATAATAATTATTTAATAATTGAATAATATGATTTTTTTTATATAAATTTATATAAATTCCATTTTTCATCCTAAAATATCCTAAAAATTTTTAAAAATTTATATTCTCATAAACCTTTAATTAAACTATTAAATCATGATTTTTCTTGATAAAAATTGTAATAAACAAATCTCAAAATAAATATCTTTTTACATATTAAAAGAAAGAATATTTCGAAAAATACAACAAAAATTCATTAGAGGCCAATATAATTATTTTAAGTAAAACAATACTTATTTTAATTAAAAGTCTACTTACTTTTAGCAAGATATAATCATTTGTAAACAAATAAAACTAAATTTTCTTATAGCAAAATACTATCATTTAAAAATAAAAATTACGTGTCAAAACGTAAATTTTCATATTTTCTTTGTACTTCTTTAACCCATATAGTAAATATACATATTTTCTACGGTTCTTATCTCCATTTTCAAAATTATCTCTTTTATTTCAAATTTTCTTTAATTGAAATTTTCGTTAAATTTTACGGTTATTACATTCTTCCACCCATCAAGAAATTCGGTCCTCGAATTTCATCACCATAGTTGCAGATAAATACTAACCTCATTGTTCAAATAAATGCGGATATCTGGCGCATATATCCACCTCTCTTTTTCATGTAGCTTCCTCAGAAGATTGATTTTTTTTCATATCACCTTCACTGTAGGTATTTCTTTTGACCACAACTTCTTTATTTGTCTGTTCACTATTACTACTAGTTGTTCCTTATAGGTTAAATCTTTTTGTAACTGAATCTGTAGACATTGTATAACATGTGTTGGATGATAAGAGTCAAATTATTGCATTTTTGTTGTGATTTAAATATTGATATTTGTGTGAAAATTGTGTTTATTTGATTATTTAATCCACAAATGTCATTTCATGGTATTTCGTGTTTAAAGTGCAATTTCAGGTAAAATCATAATTTTGAAGAAGTTTGGGACAAATTTCAATGACCAGGATTGAGTGAGAAGCAAGAAAAGGGAGTTTCAAGGTTAAGGAATCTTGCCGCCGGCGAGAATGCTGCAGCATTTTTCCCGAGAGCGCGATTTTTCCATATTCAAATCTGGTTGCCAGCGAAAATATTGCGCCGGCGGCCAAATGTATCTCGCCGCCGGCAAGAACTGCAGAGCTTCCATTTCATTTTTTGTCCAAAAAGCTTGCCGCGGCGAGAATTAGTTTACCGCCAGCGAGTTTTGTCCAGAAAATGCATTTTTATGTCATTTTGTTCCAAAATTTCTCCCAAAACCCTAGATCTATAAATACCATAAGGTACAGAAAGAGGGGACGGCGAAATAGATTGAGGAGAGGCGTTTTTGGAGGAGAGGAAGCCATTTTGGAGAGAAAGCTGGGAGAATATTGAAGGATCATCACCATTATTGTTGCCAAGTGTTCATTTCCAAGAGTTCTTCATCTCTTCTCCTTAGCTTTCTTTTTCTGCAGTTTATTCCGAATTTGTATTGATGTATTCAATTGAGATAATATTTGTTCTTATTTCCATTATGAACTAATTCATTTTTGCTAAGGCTATGATGTAGTTGAATCAAGAAAAATATGATTTCTTGTGTTATGGTTATATGAGTTCATTGTCTTCAAGTTGAGTGTTTATTTCCATGCTTAATGCTTCTAAATTTCTGGCCAAGATTTAGATGACTTGTTGCATTATATTAAGACCGAGAGGAGATGTGTAATGAATGCTTCTTGTGATAAATACAATATGTTGAATGCGAGTGTGAGACTTAATGCATGATGTATGTGGTTATTCTAGAAATTCAATAGATCATAATGTTCTTGTTTGTGATTAAATCTTCTAATATAACTCGAGAGAGAGTATTAGATAAGTTTGGGTTTTTCAACCATCACTTTTAGTTTTGATTCTCATATAACATGACTTGAAATCAGATTGAATTGATTCAGCGAAATCAAATGCCTTAGCGTTTTTAATCATTTGTGAACAACATTCAATTGTGTTCTTTGCATTTATTTGTAAGTTAATTTTCCTCTTAAACAATTTCAACAATTTGGTTTTCATATAAAATTAGGATTAGTCAATTTCGTTACTTAGTAACGCCATTCCTTGTGGGTTCGATATCCGTACTTTTGTACACTTTATTACTTGAACAATTCGTACACTTGCAAAAATACGCATCAAGTTTTTGGTGCTGTTACCGGGGACTGGTTTGATTATTATATCGATACTACCTAATCTTAGTTTTAATTTGAAGTTAATTTGCTTTACCATTGTTTCATTTTTAATTTTGTTTTAAATTGAGTTTGTTGAGTTTTGTTAATTGTTTGTTCATTTAGAGTTGGTGCTGCTCATTTGCATTGTTTATTTTCATCATTTCTTGCAAATTTTTAGTTTGTTTATTTTACTCTTTTATTTTATTTATCATTAAAAAAAGGTAACTTTGAGTTGTTTGAGTGCTTGTTGATTTTCAGGTTATAGGATTTTTGTATGCAACGTGCAAGAAGCCTTAACCTTTTTCCATTTGATCCGGAGATTGATAAAACATATAGGCGTTTAAATCGAGAGAGAAGGCGTTCAACCTCAGCTCCTGATAGACAATCAGCCATGGATCCATAATTTGTCGAGGGAGGTGGAAATCGTAGAGTTTTGAGGGATTATGCTGCGCCTAATGTTGCTGGGACCACTTCGAGTATAAGGAGGCCAACTGTTCAAGCCAATAACTTTGAGATAAAACCATCCTTTATCCAAATGGTTCAGTCAAATTAGTTTGGGGGAATGTTAAAGGATGATCTAAATGTACATATTGCTTACTTTCTGGAGGTGTGTGATCTTTACAAGATAAATGGTGTGTCTGAAGATGCCATAAGATTAAGAGTTTTTCCTTTTTCACTTTGGGATAAAGCCAAGGAGTGGCTAAACTCATTACCATCGGGATCAATTACAACATGGAATGGGTTGGTTCAGAAGTTCTTGTCCAAGTTCTTTCCTCCTGCTAAGACGGCAAAATTGTGGAATGAAATCACATCTTTTACACAGTATGATCCAGAATCATTGTATGAAGCTTAGGAGAGATTCAAAGAAATGTTGAGGAAGTGCCCACATCATGGTATACCGATTTGGCTGCAAGTCTCTACATTTTATAATGGGTTGGTTTCAAACTATCGGGCAATGATTGATGCTGCAGCTAGAGGGTCTTTAATGGGAAAAACACTGGAGGATGCTCATGAGTTGCTAGAGATTATGGCAGAAAACAACAATAAGTGTCATTCAGAGCGGGTAACTGCAAAAAGACCAGCAAGAGTGTATGAAATTGATTCAGTGAATGCTTTGTCGGCTCAAGTTGTTGCTCTTTCAAGAAAGTTGGATTTTTTTTCATCCAAGTTCGAATCCAAACGAACTACAGAATGTGATTTATGTGGTGGAAATCATGCTAGTATCGAGTGCCAAGTTGGAAATCCATTTGCTTCAACAAATGCTGAACAAGCCAATTATGTTTCAAATTTCCAAAGACCTCAACATAACCCATATTCAAACACCTACAATCCAGGTTGGAGGAATCATCTAAATTTTTCATGGGGAAATAACCAAGGTGGATTCAAACCGTCATCATCTTCCTACCAACCCCAAGAGAAGAAACAAATAGATTTGAAAGAAATTTTGGGGAAGTTCATTGAGGAGTCGAGAACAAATTTCAGAAATCAAGAGGCAATCAACAGGGACATCCAAAACCAACTGGGCCAGCTTTCAAAGCAGATTGCAGAAAGGTATCAAGGATCGTTGCCAAGTGACATAATAAATCCCAAAGAACATGTAAAGGCTATTACATTGAGAAGTGGTAAAGAACTTGAATTGTAGAAGAAATCGGAGAAAAAGATGGAAGAATCTAAAAAAAAGCCATCAACATCCCAAGATGATCAACTTTCCCCATATGCAAAATATGATCCTCCTATCCCATATCCTCAAAGATTGCATAAGAAAAAGCTTGATAATCAATTTGGTAAATTTCTGGAAATTTTTAAGAAATTGCTTATTAACATTCCTTTTGCAGAGATGTTGGAACAAATGCCCAAGTATGTAAAATTCATGAAAGAGATTCTATCAAAGAAGAGAAAGCTGGGAGATTATGAAACTGTCATGCTAAATGAGGAGTGCAGTGCAGTTCTTCAAAGAAAACTGCCACAGAAATTGAAAGACCCAGGGAGTTTTACTATACCTTGTACTATAAGAAGTTGCAATTTTGATAAAGTCTTATGTGATTTAGGGGCAAGCATTAATTTGATGCCACTTTCTGTTTTCAGGAAACTAGGCCTGGGAGCAGGAAACTAGGCCTGGGAAAAGTAAAGCCTACTTCAATTACTCTACAATTAGCGGATAGATTGGTGAAATATCCTCGAGGGGTAATTGAGATGTTTTAATTAAAATTGACAAATTTATTTTTCCTGCAGATTTTGTGGTGCTTGACATGGAGGAAGATAGAAAGATACTATTGATATTGGGGAGACCGTTCCTTGCAACTGGAAGAACATTGATTGATGTTCAACAAGTAAAACTCATTCTAAGGGTGTAAGATGAACAAGTGACTTTCGATGTTTTTGAAGCAATGAAATCTCCAAGTGAGGTACATTCTTGTTTTCAAATTAACACCCTTGACAGGTTAATCTCGAAAAAATTTGAGGAGATAACTCCATTGCTACCACTAGAAGCTTGCCTTGTGAAATTTGCACCAATTGAGGAGGAAGATGAGGGAGTGAGACAATGTTCAGAATTACTGGCAGCACTTGATGAATATTTGTTCAGTGATAAAACATTCAAGGAGTTGGGAACAAATGAAACTCCAACCTCAATGGTCAAGAAGGAAGCGAACAAGATTGAGCTAAAGCCACTACCATCCCATTTATGGTTAAAAAAAACCTACGTTCACCGCTGTTTTCTTTTCTTACATTGAGGACAATGTAAGGTTTTGGTTGGGGGTGCGATAAACGGTACATTTTTCTTAGTTTCATTTTTAGTAGTTTTGTTTGTGTGTTTAATTGTGTTGTTTCATTTTTAGTAGTTTTGTTTGTGTTTAATTGTGTTGTTTCATTTTTAGTAATTTTGTTTGTGTGTTTAATTGTGTTTAATTTTCTATTTATTTTTTCTGTAATTCGATTTAATTTCTTTTATTGTCTTATTTTAGTTTTTTATTTTTTGTCTCATTTTCATTTTACTTGTTTTAATTTGCACGTTGATGATAATAGTGTGATTGTGATAACACGTAGCTTTTCGAAGATATTAAATTTTGCTTCGGTTTAAAGATAATTTCAAATTTTAATTTTACTTAGTTGGCGACTCTTTTGGTATGTGGTATGACTTGGTTGATTAGTCTAAATGCTTAGAGAAATCTTATGTGCAAATTTTTCATGGACATTTTTGTGATCTCAACAAACTCTAGAACTCATTTGAAAACCTCTTGAGGCGAAATAATTTGGAATTGTACTGTTTAGGATATGATATAGGCCATTTTTGGATCGATTGTGCCATTTTTAAGCCTACCTTGTTATTCTTGTATTACTAGTTACCTCTTTGCGCCTATTTAAATATATTGTTAGCCTTATTGTTTCTTTCTTTTTGCCTTCTATAACCTACCTTTTATTTAGCCAATATATATATATATATATATATATATATATATATATATATATATATATATATATATATATATATATATATATATATCATTCCTACCTTATTTGTTAAGAGCACTTAATTTTGAACACAAACTTTTCAAGAGCAATTGGAGTAAGGATGGAATAAAAAAATAAAAAAATAAAATCTTCCACATATATTGGAAGAAATTGGTTGGAGGTTATCTATTGTAAAAAAAAAAGGGCTTTCACATTCTAGTAGACAAAAGAGTGTTAGTGATGGATGTACTGAGGTGAATGATGGAGAAAGAATTTTGTTTATCTTTGGAAAAATGGGATATGATTGGAAGAAACAATGTGGGTTTAATGGTGTTACTCTTTTACTTAATTGGTTGTGTTTAATCTAATAAGTTCTCTTATTTTTATTTTGACACTTCCCGTTTTTTCTTAACCAAATACCTAAGCCTAACATTACAAGCATCATAAAGTCCTATTGATCCAAAATGCTGTATTTTCCTTCATTAGTGGAGAGAGGTTTGAAAAGTGAGCCTATGGAGTTTGAGATTTCACCTTTTAGTTTGTGGATGTTGTGCATAATATTATCTAGGCATTATGGCTATTGCCAAGTGGTTTGATAGATGTTTAAGAGTCAATAACAAAAGTGACATTGGAATTTGAGATTTCTTAAAACTTAGGTGACATTTAATTATTCTATCTATTGTGTGTTATTTACAATTTTTGAAATATTTGTGCAAATTAATTATTGTGTGATTTGATTATTTTGAGTTAGTATAGTTTAGAGTAAGATGTTTGTGGGTATCATCACTAAAAGCCCTCACGAGACTACAACTCGTCCTACTAGAGCCGCTTAGGGGTTTAAAGGCTTATTGCATACGCTTAATGCAAGTTTGTAAATAGAATAAATTTTCTTTGAATTTATTCATAGATCGCTTTTCTTGCTAGAGACTAGCAAGAAGCTGGTTGGGGGTTGTTAATAAGAGTCAAATTATTGCATTTTTGTTGTGATTTAAATATTGATATTTGTGTGAAAATTGTGTTTATTTGATTATTTAATCCACAAATTTCATTTCACGGGTATTTTGTGTTTAAAGTGCAATTTCAGGTAAAATCATAATTTTGGAGAAGTTTGGGACAAATTTCAATGACCGGGATTGAGTGAGAAGCAAGAAAAGGGAGTTTCAAGATTTAGGAATCTCACCGCTGGCGAGAATGCTGCAGCATTTTTCCCGAAAGCACGATTTTTCCAGATTCAAATCTGGCCGCCGGCGAAAATATTGCGCCGTCAGCCAAATGAGTTCGTCGGTGGCCAAATGTATCTCGCCGCCGGCGAGTTCGTCCGGAAAATGCATTTTTATATCATTTTGTTCCAAAATTGCCCCCAAAACCCTAGATATATAAATACCATAAGGTACAGAAAGAGGGGACGACGAAATAGACTGAGGAGAGGCATTTTTGGAGGAGAGGAAGCCATTTTGGAGAGAAAGCTTGGAGAATCTTGAAGGATCATCACCATTGTTGCTGCCAAGTGTTCATCTCCAAGAGTTCTTCATCTCTTCTCCTTAGCTTTCTTTTTCTGCAGTTTATTTCGAATTTGTATTGATGTATTCAGTTGAGATAATAGTTGTTCTTATTTCCATTATGAACTAATTCATTTTTGCTAAGGCTATGATGTAGTTGAATCAAGAAAAATATGATTTCTTGTGTTATGGTTATATGAGTTCATTGTCTTTAAGTTGAGTGTTTATTTCTATGCTTAATGTTTCTAAATTTCTAGCCAAGATTTAGATGACTTGTTGCATTATATTGAGACCGAGAGGAGATGTGTAATAAATGCTTCTTGTGATAAATACCATATGTTGAATGCGAGTGTGAGACCTAATGCATGATGTATGTGGTTATTCTAGAAATTTCACAGATCATAATGTACTTGTTTGTGATTAAATCTTCATAGAAATATAGTTGATTATCATAGATAAGTAATTCTAATATAACTCGAGAGAGAGTATTAGATAAGTTTGGGTTTTTCAACCATCACTTTTAGCTTTGATTCTCATATAACATGACTTGAAATCGGATTGAATTGATTCAGCGAAATCAAATGCCTTAGCGTTTTTAATCATTTGTGAACAACATTCAATTGTGTTCTTTGCATTTATTTGTAAGTTAATTTGCCTCTTAAACAATTTCAACAATTTGGTTTTCAGATAAAATTAGGATTAGTTAATTTCGGTACTTAGTAATGCCATTCCTTGTGGGTTCGATATCTGTACTTTTGTACACTTTATTACTTGAACGATTCGTACACTTGCGAAAATACGCATGATTGGATTCGGTAAATATTTTCGTAGCATAGACACATGGATGAACATTACCCAATTCAGGTGGTAAAGCCAAGCAATAAGCCACTGAACCGATCCTATCAAGAATTTCAAATGGTCCTATATACCAAGGGTGTAACTTCCCTTTTCTTTCCAAATCTCATTGCCTCTTTCATTGGTGAGTCCTTTAAGAATATTTGGTCACAAACTAATAATTTCTAGTGCTCAACATTCATGGTCCTTATAGACTTTTGGGCTGTATTGAATTATTTGTATTTCTTTTCTAATCAATTTCACTTTATACAAAGTACTCAACAAATTATATATATACATATAAGGAACTCTTAAACCATTGAGAGTCTCATTCCTTTATATCCTCAAGTTCACATGTATATATATCTATAAGTTGATATTAGGAAACACACACATAAAGGAACATATTCACCTTTATATTGGGTAATTATCTTTTCTTATTCCAAACTTCTATCAAGTCATTTTTGGTTTTCAAATGTCAATATCATCCCATGAATATCATCATCTTAATGTATCATATATTTTTATAATAAAATCCTTTAATCAATATGTTAAACATACATAGCAATAAATCCACCAAACATTTTATAACGTTTATGTACCATTGACACATGTTTAATAATTCTAACTTACCTCATCACAGTAATTCTATACTATCTTATTAACACCATTAAACTCATTGTCAAAAATTTCAATCATTTCTTCTATCATATCCAAAACCATCTCATTCTAACTTATATAAATGCAGTTTAATTCATTCAATCATTTCAAGAAGATCTTTCCCAACAATTACTCATACATGAATTGTCAATTTCAATATAATTCACATCCTAGATATTAGATTCGATTTAGCATAATATAAACCTTTAACACAAATATCTTGATCACTTACATTTTTTTTTCGGACATGATTCTCAGAATATTCTCCATATTTCCAAATTAAGAGTTCAAAGATTAATTTAAATCTTAGTTTTCATATTTTATTTTTTAGAACTTCAACACCACTAATTCTCTTAATTACATTTGTCAAAACACCATAAAGCCATCATCCATCCATTCCTTACAAATTTTTTATTACTTTAACCTACTAACCACTTGGACACCATAATAACTGAGTTTCAGAGAAAATAAATTAACTTTTCTTGTAATGAGGGAAAAGAACTTTGCATTTAATGCCAAATATTAATGTAGGACAATAAAGCAGAAAATGTGGCATACATAATAGAGCATGATGCCAAAATAGGAAGTCAGAAATTTGAACAAAGCATTGAAATAAAATTAAAATTGTAATTCTTGAAAATCTGTAAACAAAATTTAGCTACTATTTCGGCAAAAATTGGTGGCCGCAAATTTTTGAATATATGTGTCAAAATCTACTTTAAATCTGTTGGTATTCGGTAGAAAGATAGCACATGAAAAAAGAAACATTTCTAAACTTATAAAAGTCTGTGAAAATTAAAGAATACGTAGTTAACTAGTAGGATGCAGTTGATTACTTCAAAATAGATGTAATCAATCAACTGTAAAATAACCAATCCAAGTTAAAAATTTTCAGAATAGCTAGTCAATTTAATACTACTGATAGTCAACTAGCAAGAACAATGAGAAAACAAGAAAAATCATTTAATTGTCCTTCTTCAATAATTATTTGGTTTGCATCTTCACTTTGTTTTTGTTTATAATGACGCCTATTATCTACAACTTCCCTACAAGAATCAAGACATCAATCCTTCATCAAGGACAACAAGAAAAAGGAAATGTTCTGGTGATACCTTAATCTTATTCTCTTTATATGCCTAATATAAACGAATATTACAACTACTATACATGTACATGCTTGTCATCATTTTTGAATATTTTACCTTCAATTTATCTGATATCCATCAATCACTCACATAGTTATTCTAATTATGCCCAGCCTATTCACATAACTATCATATGTATGTCTTTCTCTGAATTCTATAAATACACACGTTAGTATCTTTACTTTCATACTCAAAGTTAGGGTGTGTGCAGCTGTGGAGGGAATTGCATTCCGTCAATTTCAAAATATTTGTATCTTATGTAGTTCTAGTCCTAGGAAAGATGGAGAATATGTGAAAGCAACACAAAACCCGAGTATGGTGCTGGCTAGGAGAAAAATTCATTTAGTCTATGGTAGAGGTAACCGTGGATTAATGGGGTGCGTGTCTACAGCTGTACATGTAGGAGGATGCCAAGTTCTAGGTATTATTCTTACAGCTCTAGATGCATCTAACATTGTAGGAAAGACAATTGGGGAAGAATTTAGGGTTGCTTCCATGCATGAGCGCATGGCTAAAATGATAAGCAATACTGATGCCTTCATTGCCTTACTAAGGGGTTTTGGTACTTTAGAGGAGATTTTCCAAATAATCTCTTGGGCACAACTAAATATGCATCACAAACCGATAGGTTTGTTAAATGTTAACCATTTCTTTGATGGTCTGTTGTCTTTTTTTGATCATGCTGTGGAACAAAGGTTTATCCCATACTCAGCATGACGAATTCTCGTCTCAACTTCAAATGTTAAGGAGTTGATTGATGCTTTACAAGCATATGTTCATGTACCTGATCCAACTATGGCTCGAATAAATTCGATGACAGACAACCGTGGAAAGCACAAGTTAGACTTAGATCTTCATCTATAACTGTAGCAAGATGTGGACATTGTTGTACCACTTTTACTTTCTCAAGATGAACTTGTATACCATCTTACTAGCCACATACCTTAAGGAAGTAACACTACTAAGTCAGAATTCGTATTTTGAGAACTTAGCATATAGCTGATACTCCCTTGGAGTTTGTAAAACTATCCTTAAATATTGCTTATGATTCTCTGAACTCTTGGAATATTCTAGTATATCATCAATAAATATAATAACAAATTGATTCAGGGATGGCTTATTTACTTATTCATTAAATCTATGAGTGCAACTGGGGCATTTGTCAAACAAAATGATATCACTAAAAACTCAGTGTCCATGCCGAATCCTGAAAGCAATTTTTGCAATATCATCTTCTCTTATCCTTAATTGATGATATCCAGATATCAAATCAAGTCAATTTTTTTTTGAAAAATGTTGAGCACTTTGTAACTGGTCAAACATATTATCTATACGAGGTAATGAGTATTTATTCCACATTGTCACTTTATTCAACAGTCTATAATCTATGCATAGTCATAGTGATCCATTTTTCTTTTTTACAGATAGAACTGGGGCACTCCAAGTAAAAGTACTAGGGCTTTTAAATCTCTTGTCTAACATGTCTTGTAACTATTTTTTTTTTTCAGTTATTTAAGTTCAATGGGTGCCATTCTATATAGAAATATAGACACTAGTTAGGTTTCAGGAAATAAATCCATACCAAATTCTATTTATTGTTTCAAGGTAATCCTAGCAACTCCTCAGGAATTACATCAGAAAATTCTCTAACCACTAGAACTTGATTTACACTGGTATACTTTATATCAACATCTCTCAACACTGCCAAATATTTTTCTCCTAGTCAACACCATACCTAGGTTTTGTGATGCTTTCACATATTCTCCATCTTCGCTTATTATATGGCATATGTGCATGTGATATTTTCTGTGGAGGAATCCTATTGGAAACACTGTCTGCTAACAGTAGGTGATGTTAGCCCTGGTACGCACCTTGATTGCCTCAACTAGCAGAGGTTGGTGCTAGCCTTGTGTGAGGGCCAACACACAGGAGATGATATGTGAAGGAGAGCAGAATGCCTCCTATATGGGTGAGATGCCAATTATATGAGATGTGATTTACCTTCCCTTTCTATGTGCTTGGGAAATACCCATATAGAGTCCCTTCACATGTCCTCTTGAATGGTAGTAGGGCAAACCTCAGCGGGATGCTGAGTTTAGGCAAATCTTATACCACCAAAGTACGGAAGGGGTCAAACTCTGATATGGTGGTTCTGATATAAGATTCTCCAGATGTTTTCACATGAATTATATTGATGCATACCATGATTTTATTAACGTACTTACAGCATTACTTATGAATATAAATTTGAACAGAGATATTTTGAAATGCGGGTCCCATATGGATGAAATTATGAATTGTGATTTTCAATGTGATAAGTTTAAAAATAAAGAGTACATCCATATGTTGACCTAAGAGGTCATATGAGGTATTATCTCCACACTGAGTTGTAAAACTCACTACACGTGGTTTATATTTTTTTCAGATAAAAACTCAGAGTTTGGTCTTACGGCTTCTTGATCGACTAGGTGTCATACTTCTGTGGTAAGTTTAAATTGTTTCTGAGCTCCTGAGTGTTTAATTTGTAATATACATGTTTTCTAGAGTTGCTTTGATTATTGTTTCCGCTATAAAACTGATAAATGTAGACCTGACATGTATAATTAGTTATGTTGAAATTTGTAAACGTATGACATGATCTTGTTATGTCATAATATGACGTTGATTGCAAATGAATAAAGATAAAGTTAGGGGCATGACAAGTTGGTATCAGAGAATTAGGTTTCCCTGTGCCTATCAGAGCAAATGATTCTTTAGTAGGACTTTTAGTATCAATATGAGCCAGACATATTTATACTTCAGGTGCTGCTGAGGGATTCTATGAGGTTTCAAATTTCTTTCTATTCCAAGTTGCTAAAGTTTATAGTATAAGATAGATTGAATATTGTGACATTTTAAGAGGTATCAATTACAGCTTGAAAGTGAAAGAGATGTGCATCATAAAGAATTTAAAGAATTGAGACAAATGCCAAATATGATGGTTTCTAAATGTGATATCCGTTGTACCAGGTTGTCTAGAAATGGTAGACTTTAATGTCATATTGAGAATGGATTAGTTAGCATTATGTAATTTCATTTTGAAATGTCATTATAAGTTGATTAAATTCAATATTCTTGGAGAATTTTCTTTTTTGATACAAGGAGATTGTAGTGAGATATCCAGTAATCTAATTTCTACTTTAACTTCTCATAGTGATTATAAAAAGGTGTCAAGAATATTTGGTAGCGTTGAGAGATGTTGATATAAAGTATATTAGTGTAAATCAAGTTCCAGTGGTTAGAGAATTTTCTGATGTAATTCTTGAGGAATTGTCAGGATTACCTCGAAACAATAAATATAATTTGGTATGGATTTATTTCCGGAAACCTAACTAGTGTCTATATTTTCATATAGAATGGCACCCACTAAACTTAAAGAACTAAAAAAAATAGTTATAAGACATGTTAGACAAGAGATTTAAAGGCCCTAGTACTTTTACTTGAAGTGCCCCAGTTCTATCTGTGAAAAAGAAAAATGGATCACTATGACTATGCATAGATTATAGACAGTTGAATAAAGTGACAATGTGGAATAAATACTCATTACCTTATATAGATGATCTGTTTGACCAGTTATAAAGTGCTCAACATTTTTTAAAAAAAATTGACTTGATTTGATATATGGATATCATCAATTAAGGATAAGAGAAGAGGATATTGTAAAAATTGCTTTCAGGATTCAGCATGGACACTAAGTTTTTAGTGATGTCATTTTGTTTGACAAATGCCCCAGTTGCACTCATAGATTTAATGAATGAATCAAGTTGTTATTATATTTATTGATGATATACTAAAATATTCCAAGAGTTCAGAGGATCATAAGTAATATTTAAGGATAGTTTTACAAACTCTAAGGAAGTATCAGCTATATGCTAAGTTCTCAAAATACGAATTCTGACTTTGTAGTGTTACTTCCTTAAGGTATGTGGCTAGTAAGATGGTATCCAAGTTCATCCTGAGAAAGTAAAAGTGGTACAACAATGTCCACATCTTACTACAGTTATAGATGAAGATCTAAGTTTAACTTGCGCTTTCCACTGTTGTCTGTCATCCAATTTATTCGAGCCATAGTTGGATCAGGTACATGAACATATGCTTGTAAAGCATCAATCAACTCCTCAGCATTTGAAGCTGAGATGAGAATTCGTCGTGCTGAGTGTGGGATAAACCTTTGTTCCACAGCATGATCAAGAAAAGACAACAGACCATCAAAGAAATGGTTAACATTTAACAAACTTATCAGTTTGTAATGCATATTTAGTTGTGCCCAAAAGACTATTTGGAAAATCTCCTCTAAAGTACCAAAACATCCTAGTAAGGCAATGAAAGCATCAGTATTGCTCATCATTCTAGCCATGCGCTCATGCATGGAAGCAACCCTAAATTCTTCCCCAATTGTCTTTCCTACGATGTTAGTTGCAGTTAGAGCTATAGGAATAATATCTAGAACTTGGCATCCTCTTATATGTACAGCTGTAGACACGCACTCTATTAATCCACAGTTACCTCTATTGGTGGTAAAGTATTAGATCTTCCTAGTACCAGAGTTTCAAACCAAACTTGGGTCACATCTGACAATTGAAAGGACACTAGTTCAACAGATCTTCTAAGAGAAAACTCTAAAGCTCTGAGAACTCATTCTATAGTATCAATGAATATTTGTGGGTCTTCCTGGACACTTGACATAGAGAAAGTCGGGGGTTTCAGTTTAAGGAATTGCAGTAATGACACCTCAATCCCTGTAGTCTTGTCCTCTTGCTCAGCTCTTCTTCCCAGTTCTTATACTTTAGAAATATTTTCTGGTGGTTTGCCATTCTTTCTACCCTAATCCACTATAAATCCAGCTAACGCCTCTAAACTCCTATGTATACCTGTTATCATATCAGATTTTCTATCATGTGGCCCCTGAGGAGGTTCTATTCTTTCCTCAGAAACTCTGTCAGACACAAGAGCTTGTTCGTCTTGTCTTGGGGTTCTCATACCCCGTGCACGTCCTCTGCCTCTACCTCTTCCACTAGGTCGGCCTCTTCCACGACCTCTTTGTACTGGAATTGTAGACTGTGCAGACTCTTCAGTAGAGGGTGCACGATCTACTGCTTCTTCTCTAGTGACCGCTTTAGTTCTTGGCGACATCATTTACTATACAGAACAAAACACCCTTTAGGATACTATCACATTCGATCAACCTTATACTATGAACTTTAATAGACTTAAAATAGGATGGAAGATGATATCCTATAGAATCCTTCAGCAGCACCTGAAGTATATATATGTCTAGATCATATCAATACTAAAGGTCCTACTAAAGAATCATTTACTCTGATAGCCACAGGGAAACTTAAAGATCTGATACCAACTTATCACGCCCATAATCTTAGGAATGCAAATAACCCTATTACCTAATAACTTTATCTTTATTTATATGCAAACACGTCATATTATCGCATATCAGGATAATAACATACGTTTGCAAATTTTCCATATAACTAATTATACATGCCTAGTCTACATTTATCAGTTTTACAATAGAAGCAAAGATCCTGCCTGTGGCATTTAGAGCAACTCTAAAGTACAAATATATTATAATTTTAAACACTGAGAGCCCAGAAATAATTTAAGCTCACCACTTAAGTACGACACCTAATCGTTCAAGAAGTCGCAGAACCAAACTCTGGGTCTTTATCTTAAAAACATATAAACCACTTGTAGTGAGTTTTACAACTTAGTGAGTAGATAACACCTCCTAAGACCTTTTAGATCAACATATGAATGTACTCATAACAAAATTTATGTCATCAAAATGACATCTCAAAAGTATATTCACATGGGACCCGCATTTTCAAATATTCTCTGTCAAAAATCATAATTAGGTCTTTCAAACTGTATGCGATACTGTATAAACAATGCTCATATCAAGTTCAAAATCATATTCAATACTAAAAAATCATTAACCAAATTATGTTATACATCAAAACATTTCTCATAATATTCGGAGGATCCCATATCAGAACCACCACATCAGAGTCTAACCCCTTCCATAGTTTAGTGGTATAGGATTTGCCTAAACTTAGCATCCCACAAAGGTTTGCCCTACTACCATTAAAGAGGACACGCGAAGGGACTTTGTATGGGTCTTTTCCGAAGCACACAGCAAGGGAAGGCAAATAACATCTCAAATAACTAGCATCCCGTCCATATATAAATAGGAGGCATTCTGCCATTCTTCACATATAATCTATCATGTGTTGGCCCTCACACGAGGCTAGCACCACCCCCTGCTAGTTGAGGCAATTAAGGTGCACCAGGGCTAACATAACCTGCTATTAGCAGATAGTGTTTCCAATAGGACTCCTCCACAAAATTATATTCTTATATATTCCATATTTACCAAACAAAGGTTCTATCATAATATAACATTTTCAATGTCAATATATTTCCTCTGTCAAAACTTCCCAATCAGGGAAATCATATACACGTGCCTATCTTCGAGGCAAAAATATCATTGTATAAATCAATATCACATGCACAACATGTTTTTTTTGCCATATGATGAAAAATGCATTTAGAAATCACGTATTCAAAGCATTTAAAAATCTATTTCAAAAATCATATTCTTCTTGAACTAAATATCATGTTTCAATCGTTTCAGAGATTTTAAATCATTTGAAGAACATATGAAAGTATAAATAACCTATAATCATACTCATTTACCAACGTAAAGTTCAAGAAGAGTAAAAACAAGCCAAAGGAAGAATCGTCTACTCATAAATTTAGGGAACCAAGTTGGATAACCCTAAAATTCTCGTTTCGGGTCCGATTTTGGCAAAAAAAAAACCCTAAAATTGAGTCTAGAGGGTTCAAAAACCTTGAAGATGACTTCATATTTGTAAAATTCGGCCTCTAGGAGTTCGGTCAACGCAGGTCAATGCAACATGGTCTGGCTGCCACGCGCTACACACACTACCAAAGGAGCTGCGCGTGGGCTTCACTCGCCGAGAGAGATGCGGTGCATGGGGGTGCGTGCAGTGGTGGGTCAACTTAAAATTTTAGATCCAAAGGTTTCGGTGCCTTCTGGATCGATCTACGGTGTTAGTTATTGCATTAGATAGCTACAGATAGGAGTTTCGAGGATTACCTTTTTAGGTGATTTTTCCTTCAATTTTTTGGCCAATTTCTGGCCAATTCTCCAAAAACCAATCGAATGGATTTGTAAAACTCTTTGTCCTAAGTTTGTTGTTGGTGGTGGTGTCGAAATCCGAGGTTCGGTTGCAGAGAAATCTTAGAGAGAAGTTAGAGGGTTTTCAGGGAGAAAATTAGAGGAGAGAGAGAGAGAGAAATCTCTGATTATGTAGTTTTTAAGGCGGCTAAGGCCCTTAAAATAACCCAAGGGACCTTCCTGCAAAAATTAAATTTTAGAGGGAGGTCCTTGCAAATTTTTCTTATTTACAATTTGACCCCGTAACTTTTAAAAACTTGCATTTTGACCCCAAAACGTAATTTCTCATATTCTTTTTGTAATTCTTTAATCTATGTAATAAATAAACTTATTGTCACTGGTTCTTGTCTCTATTTTCAAGATTCTCTCTTTTATTTAAAATTTTCTTTACTTTGAACTTTATTAAATTTATGGCTATTATATGTTTTCTAGAATTAAGGTGAGAATAAAACAGATATCTATCATGAGATGAAATTTAATTTTAATTATGAGGCTATGCAAGGATCTAACTATTAAACGAGAGAAATTTTGATAATATGTTTAAAACCACTTTGATAGAGTGGATTGGGCAAGAACCTAAACCATTATTTGTATATATGTTTTTATAGTTATGGAGAATCTCTACTTAACATCCCAATTTTCAAACTCAGAAGAAAATAAGGTCTTCATTATTCACTTCACTTAGAATGGTTAGTCCACCATTATTCATTAATTTAATGCTTTTTAATCTTTGTATACATTGAAGGAAATTATATGTAAAAACTACTTCATTATTCATATCAATCATTCATTTAATTACCTCTGTGCTCTAAACAAGCTTTGTTAAATTGAGTTTATTTTACTTAAACTATTATACTTGAAATAGATTAATGAGTCAAAATTTCAGTCTGAAGTTTAGTCAAGTTGAAGATTCTAATCAAGCTTAACTCTATAACTAATAATTAGAGCTAGTTGAACCTAAATAGTTAACAAAAAATATTTTGTATATAATATATAATTATATGCAATTATATGAGCTAATTTAATAATATTTATAAATTTTATTTTATTATGAGTGTATATATGTGAACAATTAGAAAAGTCATATATTTTTATTTTCTCCATGATAAATTATTGTATTTATCCTAAAAAATGATTATTCAAATTAAGTTAATTGTGAACTTAATGAATTGACTAGTTCAAATAAGTGAGGCCTTAAGAAAAGAGGTTGCTTTAAGCATCGTCATCCATTCTTTGCGAGGAGAAATTATTTGCTACATTTATGAGTATTATTTTATTAGTAGAACGGATCTTCCTCCACATTGTATGGATTGTAATATAAATAGATATGCCTATCAGGTGATCCACTTAGAGCATCACCAATAGTGATACTCTCCAAAGTTGTTTAAGTGAGCTCCACATTGTCATATCATCACTTTTTCTTTTAAACAACTCTGCATTTTAATGGTGCAACTCTCAAAAGTTCACTAAATAGGTTCGACAAATTATCACACATCTTTATATTTTATTCATATTTATTTCTACTTAAATTATTAACTCATTTACATTTTAATTTTAAAATAATAAATACGTAAAAAAACTTAAAATATATTAAAAATAATACAAATTTATTTCAAGTAATATTTTTTTATAACAATAATTAAAAATGATGAAAAATACATAACATGATATAATTAAAAGAAAATACATAACATTATCTTAACTAATTCCATGTGATTTTCTAACAATGTCACATAATGTTTTGTGATCTTTTCATTGTCTCTCTGTCATCTCAGAGGTATCCTTGAAGATATTTTTTCAATAATCTCCAACTCCTTTAACTTTAACTCTATCTTTTAACTTGTTTTCTTCCGCCTTAATTTGTACGAATTCTTTCATGACAGTCATTTTGTGACTATGTACCTTTTGTATGGCAATAAAATCGACATTGTCAGAAGAAATTTCAGTTGGTTTCTCTTTGCCCTTCCTTTTTGCCATCTTTTTTCCCGCTGGCCAAACTATAGTAAGTGAGGTTGGGTCGTATGTGCATTCAAATAGAGTCCCCAAATTAGAAGATGATGAATACGTTTCAGAAGTAGAAATCTTTCTTCTTTTCGAGGAGCTCTTAGTTGATTCTGCTGTCCATTTAGGCTCACATTTCAGTAGTCGCCATGCATGCTTAAATTTGAACTGTTTGCCCTCATTTTAACAAAAAAATAGTATACGCATCAGTCAAGATGTCATTCTCTAAATTTTTATTTTTTCTATAAACAGCTTGTTTGTAGCATCCAACGAACTTTTGAACTGTACTATTCAAGCAATGCCATCGAGATTTTAGTTGAACGGATTCCCTCTCTTGAAATCGACCACGATAGTTGTTATAATTATCTTTAATTCTTGACTAAAAACTATCTACTTTTTGGTCAACACTAACAACTACATCCTTTAAAATGTTAAGCCTTACTTGAATAAGAAGTGCATCATCTTCAATTGTGAACCTGACTCGAGATTATTTTTTTACTTGTATTTCCTCCTCCTTTATCGAGCACAACATTTTTCAAACCAACTTGAGTGAAAAATTGTGAAATTTGAGATTCAAATATGAACCCAATTGGTATTTCAGATTCTTGATCATGGACTCTGCATCGCTAGTATCCATTGGAAGAGGTCTATAAAACATTGCAGGATTGGTTGGTTGGAATGGAAATATAAGAAATTGAAAATTTCCAATATTTAGATTCCTTTGTGGATTTGGAAAAGATAGATAAATTTAGGAATTTTCACTAGTGGGAGGTTGATTATTTTGCATAAAATGTAAGAAAGAATTCAACTTCAATTGATTGAGATCCATTTGTCAAAAAAAATAAACTTGTGAATTGAAGAAAAAGATAAGGAGAATTGAATATTTGAGTGTGAAAATATTTCAAAATGAGGCACAATTTATAGAAAAAATTTGCTGCTCTTTAAGGCCACATTTCTATATAAAAAAAAGCTTACAATGGCATGATTCCATTTGCAATCTCCCACGCTAAGCTTTATTTTTTTATATCATCTCCATTTTTTCATTTTCCAAGGACAATTCATTCAATGCATTATAGAACCTTCATTGGAGACTCTTCCTGCACTTTATTTCCGCGAGCCACTCGGTTTCCTGGTCATTCGGGAACCTTCTTTCTCATTCTCCTCGAGCCTATTCATTTTCCCTGCATTCTAGAACTTTCAAGGTTCTTCTCCAGTGCCTCTAGCATCTCACCTCATGCTTCACGGGTTTTTGGCATTCCAAGCATTCAAGCCTTGACATCTTCTTCCAAATCATCAAACATTCATCCTATTCCAAGCCTCCAAATCTTCATCGCATTCTTCTTCCAAATTGGATTCATTCCATCTTCCTTCATTCTTCGTTCTGGTTGTTGATTTCTAATTCCATCTTTATTCTATCTTCGTTTCATCTTCGTTCAATCTTCCTTTTGATTTTTGATTTCTGTTTCATCTTCACCTTCTATTTTTACAATTTTGGATTTCTGGTTCCATCTTTTGTTTCATTTTCATTTTCATTCTGGTTTTTAATTTTTCTTTCATCTTTGTTTTGGATTTTGATTTCTATTTCATCTTTACCTTTTGATTTTACAATTTCGGATTTCTGGTTCCACCTTCTATTTCATCTTCATCTTTGTTCCACATTTTGTTTTTGATTTCTAGTTTCCTTCGTTCCATCTTCCCCACGTTCCATCTTCATTTTTCCAAGTTTCCTTATTGATTTCTGGTTTATTTTTGGTTGTTTTCTTTTTATGATTTTTCGGTCTTTGATTTTTGCTATTTTTTCGATTTGGTCTGGATTTCATCTTCAGGATTGGTTGGTTGATTTTTTATTTTCATTTCAAGTTTTGTGGATTGATGTAGAAGACCAACAACATACCGGTCGATGGAGGAAGAAAATAGATCTGTGGATTTTTTTTATTATTCTTCGTTCCTAAATTTGAGTGTAAGCAACGATGCTTGCAGAAGGAATGGTAGTGCCACGGTGGAGCACTCCAGTGGTAGCTTATAGGTAAGATGTGTTGCTTGCTTTATTTTGTGGATTAAGCAACCTGTGTTGGAAATGCTCTTAGCATCCCCGCCTCTTTTTTTTTCCTTAGTTGCTGCTGCAACATCAATAACAAAAAATCAAAGTTGCTCTACTTTGTAAGTAATAATAAGGACTTTATAATGATTTATTATAAATAAAATTAATACAAAAATTATTAAAATTATTGAATTTTTTATAATAATTTTATTTATTATTTTTTAGTCTTTTTATATATTTTACTATCGAATTGCTCTTCATTTGATATACTCTTTTTAACAAAACTTTCACATGTCTCTTTCATATATGATCAAATCATTTTAGACAAAATTTTATTATTTTTTATATAATAAATATTATTATAATTTTCTCTTTAATATATTTATTTTTAATTATATATTATTTAATATATTTATATATCTAATATAATATTTTTATTTTTACAATATTAAATTTATTGTTATGTTAATTTTTTAACTCTCTTTTTTTCTTTTCTCTCACTAAAAAAAACTAAAGACTCTTTTATGTATATCTTCTCGCTTGGGAACGCGGTGCAAGAGATCAGGATCCCCGTCCATTTTTTGACACTTCGCATGGGAAGGTCATATGAATGCCAAGTGCCAGGCTCAGGACAATACAATTGTACCTACCTAAATATTCGAATTGCTTGGCTAAATTAATTATAAATAATATGTTAAGTTTACTTTTAATAAGATGTGAAACCGTGCGATGCATAATAATATTTAAAATTATCATAAATATAAATATGTAAAATTTAATAAATCATTAATTTCTGAACTTAATTATTTATTAAATAACAATAATTTGAGAAAATGTGATAAATAAATCGTATATTAATAAGAACTTATATTTTCAAAGTTAAAAATAAATATAAAAATTTAAATATACAAAAAATAAGTGAATATAAAATACACTGTAAAACAAGTTATAATGTATACCTTAAATTTACATCATTAATCACACTCATACACACAAAGTTTATAAATGAATACGAAATTCAAATTTAAATTAAGCAATGTAAAGGAGAACAAAAAAATATTATATATTTAAGAAAGTATCCAACATAACCACTACAAGAATTTTTTGGATTAGCCAACATAATTCGTAAATAATCCCTATCAAATTGGATTAACTGCAGATTTACTTGTAGCATAATTCAAGTCACAGATTATCTATGGAATTAATCTGAAGCTAATTCATAGCCAATAATTTTTAATCAAAAACTAATCTCTAACTATTTTTTAAATTGATGTTAAACCACTCCATAGCTAAATAACTAGTGAAACTTTTCGTAACTAAGTCTCAGCTAAATTGGGTAATAATCTACAACTATTGACTAAGTAATCTGTAGCTTTTTAACAAATCCGTTCTACTAAATTTCAAAATTTTATAGCTAATCTGTAACCAATGATATAGTAAATCAAGTAATCCATTGCTAATCACTAACTAATCCTTCACTGAACATAAATAAATCAGCATTCCTAGCAAATCATAGCATGAATCAAGTGGTCACAAACTGATTCTTAACTAAATATCAAATAAATCGATCTTCCCTAACAAATTCGCAGCTAATCACTAAGTAAATAATGGTGTGAATCAAGTGATAGATAGTTAATCCTTGGCTAAATGTCAAACAAATCAACCACCCTTAGCATATTTGCAGTTAATTCCTAGCAAATCATAGCATGAAGGAAGTGATCCCTAGTTTTTATTTTTTGACCAAAAAGTGATCCCTAATTAATCTGTAGCTAATCCTAACAAATATACACAATATTTTAAAATTTTGAATCAATTCATTATGCTATCTGAATTCAAACCAATACTAGCAATTTTCATAATATACCAATAACATACAGATTAGGCAACTCCATTGTAGAAAAACCAAAAAATTATATAATTAAATCAATTACATAAAAGTTACACAATTTTCAAACTATAAAACAAGCTAAACTAAACACGTCCTATTACAGAGTTTCCTATATATTAATGTTGGTACTTTTTTGTATTTATGCTATAATGCCTACTTTTTTGAATAAAAAAAGAAACAAAAACTTTGAGGAGCTAAATTCCTTTACAACTTCTTCTGATTTGGAAGACAGGGGGGAAAATGGCTTTAGCGTCTTCTGCAGAAAGTGGTAGAGAAGTCAACAATAGAGAACCTGAGAAAATGTTGAGCAAGAGATCAGTGTTTTCAAAAGCAAAGCATGATGAATATGGAAAAATAGCATTTATCCACCCTCATCTAATTAATAATCATTGTAATGTTTCTCCTAATCTATGAATCTATTGCAAATAGCATCTAAAATGGAATAAATGCCTCTCTTCCTTATTCTTGCTTACTAACAATTTTGGACAAATTGCTCTTTTTTCTTCCAAATTATTTTTCAATTTCATTGTGCTCCCTTAACTAAAATTAGTTTTTCTAAAATCCCTTAACTTTTAAAAAATATCATTTATACCCTAAGCCATAGTTTAAATGGAAAAAAGAAAATAAAAATAAAACAAAATACTCCTAAATCCTAAACTCTAAACTATAAATTCAAAATTCTAAAATCCTTAAATGCTAAAATCTAAACCCTAAAATTTAGAACTTCAACCATAAAATCTTCGACCTCAAATCTCAAACCTTAAACTCTAAATCTCAAATGTCAAAATCCCAAAACCCTGAACTTCAAACACCAAAATTACAAAATCCATAACACCAAACTCTAAACCATAATATCACAACTCTAAACCTGAATTCTAAACCCTAGCCACTAAACCCCAAAAGCTCAAACACTAAACCTAATACCTCAAGTTCTAAAACCCTAAATCTTAACACCCAATACTCGAAACTTGTAACGTCCGATTTTTTTTTACATTACGCATGTTAAAATACGCCATATATAAAAACACATTATATATATATATATATATATATATATATATATATATATATATATATATATATATTTATTACAAACCTCATACATGTTATAATTATACAATACAACATTTCAAAACACATTATACATGTTTATATATATATTACAAACCTCACACAGGTTACATTTATACAATACAACATTTTAGTACATAAATAAGAGTTTTTATACAGCACTTCACCCTTGAAATACAAAGGGTGAGGAGGTGGTGCTGACATCTAAATCTCCATCAGTAACTCCCTTTTGTGTTGTATCTCATTTCTTTTTATCTGAACATAACACCACAATAATATTGAGAACAAAGGTTCCCAGTAGACTTAACATAAATAAAATATGCTGAGAAAACAGGAGTTATGTTCAGCTATATAAGCTACAGAAAAAAAATGTCAAAATTTTGAGATAAAATCATAATTTTTGTTTATGCATAATTATCATACTACACTCGCACCAGAAGTCTATTTTTTTTCTAATGCTCAGCCCTATCACGGCTTTTAATTTACTCTTTTGCTATATGCATAGTGACCGATCGACTACAGTCACAATAAGTAATAAGGGAATGTGAATACATCACCCTCCTGCCTCCTCACATTACCACTGACACCCGGTTGGAGCGGCCCTCCCTTGGCTCACTCAGGCTAATATGGCGTCCCCTACTCGATACCGTCACAAGCCATACAACCCGTCGATATTCATTCATATATATAAATACATATATATATATATATATATATATATATATATATATATATATATATATTAATGCATATTCATCAAATAGAATGTAAAATTATCAAGCAACTCGCCATGAGTTTTACGCTTGTCATAATTATCAAGCAACTCACCATGAGCTTTACACTTGCTATTCAATTTCTTTCATAAAATAACATGCATAATTTTCATATCCAACAATTAATAATTATTCATCACATATCAAATGTCCAATATAATAAATTTTGAATCAAATAAAGAAAATGGTAATTTTATTTGACATTTGTCTTCTAAAAATATTTCAACAAATAAAATTATTTTTAGGTAAAAAAAACAGTGAAATGTTCTGTGACCTTTCTTCACTTATTCCATAATATCTCCCTCATATGAATTTCGATGGAGGTGATTTTAAAGCCTATAAAAATTTAAGACAATTATCTACAACTTCTATGTTTATAATTTCTTCAAATTCTTTACGGTTTATTCCCATAAAATTAAAAATAAAATACTTATTTTTACTATCCTGAATTTCAACCTTTGCTCAATTAATTAACCATATCTCCCTCATATAAATTCCGATTGAGGTGATTTCAAAGCCTATAAAAAGCTAAGACAATTATCTACAACTTCTATGTTTATCATTTCTTCAAATTCTTTACGGTTTATTCCTAGAAAATTAACACTAAAACACTTAATTTTACTGTCCAGAATTCAGACCTTTGCTCAATTAATTAACCATCTCTCCCTCATATAAATTCCGATTGAGGTGATTTCAAAGCCTATAAAAAGTTAAGACAATTATATACAATTCTGTGTTTATCATGTCTTCAAATGCTTTACGGTTTATTCCCAGAAAATTAAAACTGAAACACTTATTTTTACTATCCTGAATTCCGACCTTTGCTCAATTAATTAACCATATCTCCCTCATATAAATTCCAATTGAGGTGATTTGAAAGCCTATAAAAAGATAAGACAATTATCTACAACTTATATGTTTATCATTTCTTCAAAATCCTTTCTGAATTTTCTCAGAATTTCAAAAACCGAAGCTACCCCAATTATTCCGAAATTCAGCTTAATTTATCTTCTCCTTTGATTTTCTTTTATATAATCCCATACACCCATATGCATGTCCAAACATTGAAAACATAATTTCATATAAATATCCAGACACATGTTATCCAAAATTATATCTAAATAAATCTAAAAAAAATGTATATATAATTTTGTACAAAAATTTATTAGAGGATGTTAATCCTATCTCAAATTCCAGTAAATCTGGTACTTGATTCCTTGATTTATCTTTCCTCTTCCTTCTCCTTCTTCTTCCTCTTTCTCTTCTTCTTCTTTCTTCTTTCTCTTCTTCTTCTTCCCCTTTTCTCTTCTTCCCCTTTCTTTTTCTCCTTTTCTTTTTCTTCTCTTTTCTTTTTCTCCTTTTCTTTCTTTCTCTCCTTCCTTCTGTCACCTCCCCCTTCCCCTTCTTATCATTCATTTTTTATTTATTTTATTATTATTATATTATATATTTTTCTTTCCCTTCTTACCCCCTACCTACCTCCTCCTTTTCTAAAAAATACCCTTGCCACCATCTCTAATTTCATAAATGCCATCCTCCATTAATTACAAAAATGCCATTTCAATCAAATTACATAAATGCCATTTTAACCATCCTACTATCTTCTTTTACCTGAGTAAAATTGTAAAACGATTTAATCCTCCCGTGAATTCCAAAATGCTTTATCCTCTCTGAACAAAAATTCCAATTAGTAACATAAAGGAAAAATCGGGGATGTTACAGTTCTTCCCCCCTAAAAAGAATTTTGACCTCAAAATTCAAGGTTTACCTGTCTTCAAACAGTTGTGGATACTTCTGTCTCATGTCATCTTCCCTTTCCTATGTGGCTTCTTCCGTTGTTAAACTCTCCCAACCTACCTTCACTAATGGAATTGTTTTATTTCTCAACTGTTTCATGTCTTTATCCAGAATTACTATCGGCCTCGGTCGGTAGGTTAGATTTTCATCTACAGTTATTATTTCTTCTTGAATTATGTGCGACGGATTTGGTAGATACTTTCGAAGTTGAGAAACATGGAACACATCATGCAGATTTGACAAATGCGGAGGAAGTGTAATCTGATACGCCGATGACCCTATCCTTTTCTGAATTTGATATGGTCCTAAATATCTCAGACTCAATTTCTTAATTTTCATTGCTCGGCCAATTCCGGTAGTAGGAGAAATTTTCAAAAACACATGCTCACCTTCTTGAAATTGTATCGGTCTCCTTCTCCTATCGAAATAGCTCTTTTGTCGACTCTGAGCTGTTCGCATTTTATCTCGAATTATCTGTATTTGCTCAGAAGTATGTTGCACTAATTCGGGCCCCAATAACCTTTTCTCCCCCACTTCATTCCAACATAATGGCGATTTACATCTCCTAACATACAAAGCTTCATATGGTGCCATTCCGATGCTAGAATGATAATTGTTATTATACGCAAACTCAGCCAGTGACAGATATCCATCCCATCCTTTTCCTTGCTCTAGCATGCACGATCTTAACATATCCTCTAAAGTCTGTATAGTTCTCTCCGTTTGACCATCTGTTTGAGGATGATATGCAGTACTAAAACACAAACGAGTACCAAAAGCTTCTTGTAGTGCTCTCCAAAGTCTGGAAGTAAATCGAGGATCTCGATCTGAAATGATACTATTAGGAATTCCATGCAACTGCATAATTTCCCTCATATACAACTGGGCCAACTTATTCAACGAGTAGTTTTTCTTAATGGGTAGAAAATGCGCAGATTTCGTCAGTCTATCAACTATTACCCATATCGCATCATAACCTGTCTAAGTCTTAGGTAATCCGACAATAAAATCCATAGATATATTATCCCACTTCCACTCAGGGATTTCTAAAGGTTGTAACATCCCAGAAGGTTTTTGATGTTCTATCTTCACCTTGAGACAAACCAGACACTTAGACACATATTCAGCAATGTCTCTCTTCATTCTTTGCCACCAGTATAATCTTTTCAAATCTTGATACATTTTTGTCGATCCTGGATGGATTGTATACTTACTTTGATGAGCTTCTTCCAGAATCTTAGCCTTCAAATTCTCTCCTTGTGGTATACATGTTCTGCCCCGGTACATAATAATTCTATCATCTGACATTGCAAAGTCAGGTTGATCTCTTCGATCTTGTAAAAATTGATCATGTGTCTGCGCTTCTTTAATCTGAGTCTTCAAATCACTTTCAATTCTTAATTCACTAACAATCAAACTACCCAGGACAGTCATAACTGATAATTTCAAATTTCTGAATTCCTCAATTAGCTCCATTTCCTTTATCAGTATTTGATTTAAATGCAATGACTTCCGGCTCAACGCATTAGCTACTACATTTGCCTTCCCTGGGTGATACTTTAATTCAAATTTGTAATCATTAATAAATTCCATCCACCTTCTTTGCCTCATATTCAATTCTTTTTGGTCAAAGAGATACTTTAAACTCTTGTGATCACTGTATATTTCAAATACAGCTCTATACAAGTAGTGTCTCCACATCTTCAGGGCAAAAACTATTGTAGCCAACTCTAAATCATGAGTAGGATAGTTCTCCTCATGCGGTCTCAATTGCCGAGATGCATAAGCAACTACTCTACTTTCTTGCATCAAAACACAACCTAAACCTTTCTTGGAAGCATCCGTATAGACTACAAAGCATCTAGAAGGGTTAGGAACAACTAGAACAGGTGGAGAAGTCAATTTGACTTTAAGCTCTTGGAAACTATTCTCGCATTCTTCAGTCCAATTAAAGAGACTTCCCTTTCTGGTCAATCGAGTCAAAGGCAAAGCTATTTGAGAGAATCCCTGTATAAACCGTCTGTAATATCCTGCTAAACCCAAGAAACTTTTAATTTCAGTCACAGTTTTAGGTCTCTCCCATTTCAGCACTGCTTCAGTTTTACTGGGATCCATTGACACGCCATCTTTAGAAATTACGTGACCCAAAAACTTCACTTCTTCCAGCCAAAATTTACATTTTTCCAACCTAGCGAAAAGTTTCTTTTCCTTCAAGACTTGGAGTACTAATCGGAGATGCTGGTTGTGTTCTTCCTCACTCTTAGAGTATATTAAAATATCATCTATGAACACTAATAGTAAGGTCTAAAAATGCGATTCATATAGTCCATAAAGACTGCAGGTACATTTGTGACCCCAAAAGGCATGACTAAAAACTCGTAGTGTCCATACCGAGTTCGAAAAGCTATTTTTGGAATGTCTTCTTCTTTAACTCCGATCTGATGATATCCTGACCTCAAGTCGATCTTAGAGAAAATAGTAGCTCCCTTTAATTAATCTAGTAGATCGTCTATTCTGGGCAATGGATACTTATTCTTAATAGTCGCCTTATTCAATTGCCTGTAATCAATACACAATCTCAAACTGCCATCTTTCTTCTTTACAAACAATACAGGCGCTCCTCAAGGTGATACGCTAGGTCTGATAAAATTCTTTTCTAACAGCTCTTCAATCTGCTTCTTCAGCTCTTGTAGTTCCACAAGAGACATTCTATAGGGAGTGATAGAAATAGGCCTCGCCTCTGGTGCTAGATCGATGGAAAATTCCACTTCTCTCTTCGGTGGAGGTTTAAAAATTTCAGAGGGAAAAACCTCTGGAAATTCATGGACTACTGGAATCTCAAGCAATTCCCGTTTCTCACTCGGATTGATGGTATACAAGAAAACACATTTCAAATCCGCATCCCTCATCTTTTTATAGGGTCGGTGAGCACTAATAATGCTATACTTTTGGTCCTCCGGTGGATCCGAGAGAAACTCAAAAGTCTTATTGCAGCAATCTAATAGGACTCAGTTCTGACTTAACAAATCCATACCCAAGATGACATCTATACCGTCCAGGGGTAGACAGATCAGATCCATTACAAAGGATCTACCATTCAATACAATGGGACAATTCAAACACACTGAGGAGGTAATTATTTTTCCTCCTAGAGGTGTCACCACCGCTAACTCATATGGTAACTTTGCAATAGAGTGTTGTAATTTCCCCACACATTTTATTGCTATGAAATAATGGCTCGCGCTAGAATCAAACAATACATTCAGAGATAAATTGTTGATACGGCACGTACCTTGCATCAAATCAGGAGCTGTCTTTGCTTCAGCACCACTCAAGGTGAAAACTCTTCCTGTTGTTTGTTGTGTTCGTGCAATACCTTTCTCTCTTCCCAGTGGACAATATCGTGCCACGTGCCCCTTCTGTCCGCATTGGTAGCAAGTAACTGAATCAAAATAACATAGCTTATTCCCATGGAATTTCCCGCATTTTCCACACTGACCCGTTGTTGGATTTTTTAGAAAAGGTCTAGGTTCCACAATTGCTGGTTGTTTACCTCTCATAATATTCTTCCCTCTGGTATTTCTATCCATAACTGAGAACTCTCTCTTTCGCTTCCACTGAGTACGCCTCTCCTTTTTATCCTCAACTGCTTTTAGACTTGTCGCCAGCATCCCACATTTATTTACCAACGGGGCATATTCTCGAATCTCTAATGCTACCACAGCATTTCTAAGCTTCGGATTCAGTCCTGATTCAAACTTTACTGCCTTCCAAGCTTTATCTGGATTATTCTTCAGAGTACTTGAAAACTTAGACAGTTCTTCAAACTTGGTAATATAGTGCTCAATGGTCCCATTTCCCTGTCTAAGTTGAAGAAACTCAATCTCTTTCTCAGCTTTCACATTACTGGGAAAATATTTGTTCAGAAAAGTCTCTCGGAACAAGTGCCATGTAATTTCCCTGTTTTGATGTACCAGTAACTCTTTGATTCATCTCCACCAGTATTCAGCTTCTTCCTTCAGCATATATGTCCCAAGATTAACCTTCTGCTCATCAGAACAATTTAGAACTTCAAAAATCTTCTCGAGTTCCGTCACCCACAAAAGACGGAGGTCGCGTTCCCATAAATTCAGACCATCCATTACCATTTCCAGTTCTGTTCCCATTTCGATTTCTTTCATCTCCCCTAACCTCATCATTATTATTAATATTCTGAAGATGCTGCAGAATCTGATTCGTAGCATCTACCTGAGCTTGAATAGCTGCGGTTGTGTTATTTAAGGTAGCATCTGCGCTGCCTGGCAGATTCCTTCTTGGTGGAGCCATAACTCACTGTATTTGTAAAAGAAAATATTAGTCACTATTGAGGTGATCAAACTCAACAGTAGTTCAAAATTTTACAACAGTTATCACACTACACAAAATTATAAATAGGAAATACTAGTACTTTCCTACTATATTTATCCGCTACTTTATACAACATTTCCACATAACTATTCAAGACTCCTCTAAGTCAATTTAGGTGATCACCCACCCCATGGTCGCCTAAGATCGACCGCTCTGATACCAACTTTGTAACGTCCGGTTTTTTTTACATTATGCATGTTAAAATACGCCATATGTAAAAACACATTATATATATATATATATATATATATATATATATTTATTTATTTATTACAAACCTCATACATGTTATAATTATACAATACAACATTTCAAAACACATTATACATGTTTATATATATATTACAAACCTCACACAAGTTCCATTTATACAATACAACATTTTAGTACATAAATAAGAGTTTTTATATAGCACTTCACCCTTGAAATACAAAGGGTAAGGAGGTGGTGCTGACATCTAGATCTCCATCAGTAACTCCCTTTTGTGTTGTATCTCATTTCTTTTTATCTGAACATAACACCACAATAATAGTGAGAACAAAGGTTCCCAGTAGACTTAACATAAATAAAATATGCTGAGAAAATAGGAGTTATGTTCAGCTGTATAAGCTATAGAAAAAAAATATCAAAATTTTGAGATAAAATCATAATTTTTGTTTATGCATAATTATCATACTACACTCGCACCAGAAGTCCATTTTTTTTCTAATGCTCAGCCCTATCACGGCTTTTAATTTACTCTTTTGCTATATGCATAGTGACCGATCGACTACAGTCATAATAAGTAATCAGGGAATGTGAGTACATCACCTTCCTGCCTCCTCACATTACCACTCACACCCGGTTGGAGCGGCCCTCCCTTGGCTCACTCAGGCTAATAGGGCATCCCCTACTCGGTACCGTCACAAGCCATACAACCCGTCGATATTCATTCATACATATAAATACATATATATATATTAATGCATATTCATAAAATAGAATGTAAAATTATCAAGTAACTTGCCATGAGTTGTACGCTTGCCATAATTATCAAGTAACTCGCCATGAGCTTTATGCTTGCTATTCAATTTCTTTCATAAAATAACATGCATAATTTTTATATCCAACAATTAATAATTATTCATCACATATCAAATGTCCAATATAATAAATTTTGAATCAAATAAAGAAAATGGTAATTTTCTTGGACATTTGTGTTCTAAAAATATTTCAACAAATAAAATTATTTTTAGGTAAAAAAAATAGTGAAATGTTCTGTGACCTTTCTTCAATTATTCAATAATATCTCCCTCATATGAATTCCGATTGAGGTGATTTCGAAGCCTATAAAAAGTTAAGACAATTATCTACAACTTCTATGTTTATAATTTCTTCAAATTCTTTACGGTTTATTCCTAGAAAATTAAAAATAAAATACTTATTTTTACTATCCTGAATTTCGACCTTTTCTCAATTAATTAACCATATCTCCCTCATATAAATTCCGATTGAGGTGATTTCAAAGCCTATAAAAAAGCTAAGACAATTATCTAAAACTTCTATGTTTATCATTTCTTCAAATTCTTTGCGGTTTATTCTTTTATTATTATTATATTATATATTTTTCTTTCCCTTCTTACCCCTACCTACCTCCTCCCTTTCTCAAAAATACCCTTTCCACCATCTCTAATTTCATAAATGCCATCCTCCATTAATTACAAAAATGCCATTTCAATAAAATTACATAAATGCCATTTTAACCATCCTACTATCTTCTTTTACCTGAGTAAAATTGTAAAACGATTTAATCCTCCCGTGACGTCCAAAATGCTTTCTCCTCTTTGAACAAAAATTCCAATTAGTAACATAAAGGAAAAATCAGGGATGTTACAAAACCCATAAACCCCAAACTTGAAAACCTCAATTCGAAACATCAAATCTTAAACCCTAACTTTGAATCCCAAAAGTTAAGACCCCAAATCCTAAAAGCTCAAACCCCAAAAACTAAAATCCTAAACAAAACCCTTTGATGCTAAAGATAACTTAAAGATGAATGTACATTTTAAAAAGTTAAGTAAATATGTAAAACTTGATGCACATTCAAGCAAGATAGCACAAGGATAAACCTAGCTTAGAAATACTATAAAATAAAATAGAATATCTGAAAGCTATATATCAAAAAACTTATAATGCCACAAATTAAAAGAGTAAGGGAGAGAAAAAAAAACACAATGATTTATCCTGGTTCAACTTAATCTCTGAGCCTATATCCAATTCCCAAGACGTAACTTATAACTTTTCAACTATATCTAGAAGTTTACAATGGACACTTGTGAGTCATTACGCTTCCTCAACTCAAAGAGTTGGTATCAAGGGTTTCTCTATTCTTTAAAAGGATTTTCCTATTTGAAAACTTCAAATGACCCTTTTTTGGAATTCTCAATCAATTAGAGTAAGGATGAAGGTTTGGAAAAAATATAAATTATCTCAAAAGAGTGTACCTACAAGTAAAGAAAAATTGAGGAAGGATATAGAATCAAATGAGCTTAATAATCATTTTTAGATGTTTGGAAGCTGTAATCTCTTGCTTAAAACGTCAATGAACACTTGTATATATAGAGTGGCCAATATAGCCATTGGGGGTCATTGAGAGGTGATTTGACACAAAACTAATTGTTGGACTCTTGTACTTTTGTTGTCAAGTGAAACTATAGTTGACTTGTAGGTGCAATAGTTGAATGGTGTGTGTTTAACAGCTCTTTTTTGAATTTTCAGCATTGGGCAGTTGGCTGGTCCATAAGGAAGTAAACTAACTCACTTTTAGTGGATACAATTCAAGCAACTAGTTGACTAGTGCCACTATTCTATTGATAGGTAACTGTTGTCATGCCCCTAATTTTAGGGCATGTGAAACACGTATACCATGAACATATATTTTTCATAAACATGAATATTCCAATCATTTATCATGGAAATAGATACATATAGGATCTTTTGTAACATCCTTGATTTTTCCTTATGTTATTAATTGAAATTTATTTATTTCAAAGACGAGAAAGGATTTTGGATTTCATGGGAGCATTAAATTATTTTACTCAAGTCAAACAAGATGGTAAGAATGGTTAAAATGGAATTTATGTAATTTATAGAGGATGGCATTTTTGTAATTAATGGATGATGGCATGGGCATTTTTGTGTTTAATAGGTGGTAGGTAGGAAATAATTTAATAATTAGAGGTAGGTGGGGGTAAAAATGTGATAATATGAGGGAGAGAAAGGAGTGTCGGTAGAAAGAGGAAGGAAAAAAAAGAAGAAAAGGAAGAGAAGAAAAAGAAAGGGGAAGAAAAAAAAGAAGAGAAAGAGGAAGAAGAAGAATAGAAAGAGGAAGAAGAAGAAGAGAAAGAAGAAGGAGAAGGAAGAGGAAAAGGAAATCAAGAATTTCTGAGTGGTAGGAATCAAGCACAAGTTTAAGGATTTGTTTGAGGTAGGTTTAACATCTTCTAATAAATTTTGTACAAAATTATATATATGTTTTTAGATTTGTTTAGATGTGATTTTGAATAACATGTGGTATGAATATTTAAATGAAATTATATTTTGGTTGTATGGACATGTATATGGGTGCATGGATTATATAAAAGAAAAACAAGGCAAAAGTTAGATTAAGTAGAATTTCGGAATAATCTGGGAAGCATATGTTTTTTGAAATTCTCGAAACATTTGACAAGGATTTTAAAGAAATAGTCAACATATGAATTGTAGGTATATGTCTCACGGATCTATAGGCTCTGAAATTACTTAATTTGGAATTCATATGAGTGAGATAAGGTTAATTAATTGAGCAGAGGTCAAAATTCAGAATAATAAAATTAATCATTTTTATCTTTAATCTTCTAGAAATAATACGTAAGGAATTTAAAGAAATGATAAACATAAAATGTATAGATAATTGTCGTATCTTTTTATAGGCTTCCAAATCACCTCCATTGGAGTCCATATGATGGAGATATGACTGATTAATTGAGTAGAGGTCAGAATTAGCCTAGAATTTTGATTGGTAAAATAAGTATTTTTTTTAATTTTTTGGGAATAAATAGTAAGGAATCTGAAGATATAATAAAGAATAACGTTGTAGATAATTGTCTTAGCAGTTTATAGGATTTGAAATTACCTCAATTGGAGTTTGTATGAGAAAGATATGGTTGACTAAGTGATGAAAGGTCACAGGACATGGCCAAGCCGTGTTCTGGTTTGCTTCAGCACGGGTATGCCGTATTCGGGGCTATTTTTAAGCATGTTTGAAGTATTTTTCAAGCATGGCCGTGTCTTGAACATGACCAGGTCGTGTTCGGTGTTGGATTATCATATTTTTCATTGTTTTCTGCCTAAAAATAATCTTATTTGTTGAAATATTTTTAAGAAACATATGTCCAGGAAAAATACTTTTACAATGATGATTTTGGTATCACAAATTACTATTTTTCTTTATTTGATTTAAAATAAATCATATTGAATATTGGTATGTGATGAATGATTATCAATCATTTGGTATAAAAATGATGCATCATATTATGAAAGTGATTAAATGGCAAGCATAAAACTCATGGCGAGTTGCTTGATAAATATATATTTTATTTGATGAATATGAATTTATATATATGTATTGATATGTATGGATGAATATCGATGGGTTATATGGCTTGAGGCGGTACCGAGTAGGGGACGCCCTATTAGTTTGAGTGAGCCGAGGGAGGTCCGCTCCAATCGGGTGACAATGATAATCTGAAGGGGCAGGAGGGTGATGTACTCACATTTTCTGACCACTTATTGTGACTGTAGTCGAACGGTCACTATGCGTATAGCAAATGAGTAAAGTAAAAGCTGTGATATAGCTGAGCATTATAAAATCAAAAATGGATTTACAAAGTGCATATATAGTATGATAATTATGCATAAACAAAAGTTATGATTTTATCTAAAAATCGTGATATTTTTCTGTAGCTTATACAACTGAACATAACTCCTATTTTCTCATTATATTTTATTTATGTTAAGTCTACTGGGAACCTCTGTTCTCACTATTATTACGATGTTATGTTCAGATAAAAAGAAATGAGAAATGACTAGGAATGACGTTACTAATGGAGATCTCAATGTCAATACCACCTCCTCACCCTTTGTATATCAAGGGTGAAGTGCTGTATAAAGACTCTTATTTATGTACTAAAATGTTGTATTGTATAAATATAACATGTCTGAGGTTTGTAATATATATGTAAACATGTATATTGTGTTTTGAAATGTTGTATTGTATAATTATAACATGTATAAGGTTTGTAATAAATATGTATATATATATATTGTGTTTATGCATATGGCATATTTAACATGCGTAATGTGAAAAAAAACCAGACGTTACAAAGTTGGTATCAGAGCTAGTCGATCTTAGGCGACCATGGGGTGGGTGGTCACCTAAATTGACTTAGAGGAGTCTTGAATAGTTATGTGGAAATGTTGTGTAAGATAGCGGATAAATTCAGTAGGAAAGTACTAGTATTTCATATTTATAATCTTGTGTAGTGTGATAATTAGTGTAAAATTTTGAACTGCTGTTGAGCTTGATCACTTCAATAGTGATTAATATTTTACTTTACTAATACAGTGAGTTATGGCATTACCAAGAAGGAACCTGCCAAGTAGCGCAGATGCTACCTTAAATAACATAGATGCAGCTATTCAAGCTCAAGCAGCTGCTATGAATCAGATTCTGCAGCACCTTAAGAATATTAATAATAATGACGAGGTTAGGAAAAATGAAAGAAACCGAAATGGAAATGGTAATAGATGGTCTGAATTTATAGGAACGTGACCTCCATTTTTTGTGGGTGCATATGACCTGATAGTTGCTGAGAGATGGCTAATGGAACTCGAGAAGATTTTCGAAGTTCTAAATTGTTCTGATGAGTAAAAGGTCAATTTTGGGACATATATGCTGAAGGAAAAAGCTGAATACTGGTGGAGAGGAGCCAAAGAGTTACTGGTTCATCAAGATAGGGAAATTACATGGTACTTGTTCTGAGAGACTTTTCTGAATAAATATTTTTCCAGTAATGTGAGAGTTGAGAAAGAGATTGAGTTTCTTCAACTTAGACAGGGAAATGGGACCATTGAACTCTATATTACCAAGTTTGAAGAACTGCCTAAGTTCTCAAGTACTCTGAAAAATAATCCAAATGAAGTTTGGGCGGTAGTGAAGTTTGAATCAGGACTGAACCCGGAGCTTAGAAATGTTGTGGTGGCATTAGAGATTCAGGAATATGCCCCATTGGTAAATAAATGTCGAATGCTAGCGACAAGTCTAAAAGCAGTAGAGGATGAAAAGGAGAGGCGGATTCAGTGGAAGCGAAAGAGAGAGTTCTCAGTTATGGATAGAAATACTAGAGGAAAGAATATCATGAGAGGTAAACAACCAGTAATTGTGGAACCCAGACCTTTTCTGAAAAATCCAGCAATGGGTCCATGTGGAAAATGCGAAAAATTCCATAGGGATAAACCCTGTTATTTTGACTCAATCACTTACTACCAATGTGGATAAAAAGGCACATGGCACAATATTGTCCATTGAGAAATGGGAAAGGTATTGCATAAATTCAACAAACGACGGGAAGAGTTTTCACTTTGAGCGATGCTGAAGCAAAGACAGCTCTTGATTTGATGCAAGGTACGTGCTGTATCAACAATTTGCCTCTAAATGTATTGTTTGATTCTGGCGCGAGCCTTTCTTTTATAGCAATAGAATGTGTGGGAAAATTACAACACTCTATTGTGGAGTTACCATACGTGTTAGCGGTGGTGACACCTGCAGGAGGAAAAATAATTACCTCCTCAGTGTGTTTGAATTGTCCCATTGTATTGAATGATAAATCCTTTGTAGTGGATCTAATTTGTCTACCTCTGGACGGTATAGATGTCATCTTGGGTATGGATTGGTTAAGTCAGAACTGAGTCATACTGGATTGTTGCAATAAGATTTTTGAGTTTCTCTTAGACCCACCAAAGGACCAAAAGTATAGCATTATTAGTGCTCACCGACTCTATAAGGATATGAGGGATGTAGATCTGAGATGTGTTTTCTTGTATACCATCAACCTGACTACGAAATGGGAACTGCTTGAGATTCCTGTAGTTCATGAATTTTCAGAGGTTTTTCCCCTTGAGATTTCTGAACCTCCACCGAAGAGAGAAGTGGAATTTTCCATTAATCTAACACCAGAGGCGAGGCCTATTTCTACCATTACCTATAAAATGTCTCTTGTAGAACTACAAGAGCTGATGAAGCAGATCGAAGAGCTATTAGAAAAGAACTTTATCAGACCTAGCGTATCACCTTGGGGAGCGCCTGTATTGTTTGTAAAGAAGAAAGATGGCAGTTTGAGATTATGTATTGATTACAGAAAATTGAATAAGGCGACTATTAAGAATAAGTATCCGTTACCTAGAATAGACAATCTATTAGATCAATTAAAGGGAGCTACTATTTTCTCTAAGATAGACTTGAGGTCAGGATATCATCAGATCAGAGTTAAAGAAGAAGACATTCCAAAAATAGCTTTCAGAACTTGGTATGGACACTATAAATTTTTAGTCATGCCTTTTGGGGTCATAAATGCACCTACAATCTTTATGGACTATATGAATGGCATTTTTAGACCCTACTTAGATCAATTCGTATTAGTGTTCATAAATAATATTTTAATCTACTCTAAGAGTGAGGAAGAACACAACCAGCATCTCTGATTAGTACTTCAGGTCTTGAAGGAAAAGAAACTTTTCGCTGAGTTGGAAAAATGTGAATTTTGGTTAGAAGAAGTAAAGTTTTTAGGTCACGTAATTTCTAAAGATAGTGTGTTGATGGATCCTACTAAAACAGAAGTAGTGCTGAAATGGGAGAGACCTAAAACTGTGACTGAAATTAGAAGTTTCTTGGGTTTAGCAGGATATTACAAAAGGTTTATACATGGATTCTCTCAAATAGCTTTGCCTTTGACTCGATTGACCAGAAAAGGAAGTCTCTTTAATTGGACTGAAGAATGCGAAAATAGTTTTCAAGAGTTTAAAGTCAAATTGACTTCTCCATCTGTTCTAGTTGTTCCTAACCCTTCTGGATGCTTTGTAGTCTATACGGATGCTTCCAAGAAAGGTTTAGGTTGTGTTTTGATGCAAGAAAGTAGAGTAGTTGTTTATGCATCTCAAAAATTGAGATTGCATGAGGAGAACTATCGTACTCATGATTTAGAGTTCGCAATAATAGTTTTTGCCTTGAAGATGTGAAGACACTACTTGTATGGAGCTGTATTTGCAATATATAGTGACCACAAGAATTTAAAGTATCTCTTTGACCAAAAAGAATTGAATATGAGCCAAAGAAGGTGAATGGAATTCATTAATGATTATAAATTTGAATTAAAGTATCACCTAGGGAAGGCAAATGTAGTAGCTGATGCATTGAGCTGGAAGTCGTTACATTTAAGTCAAATACTGATAAAAGAAATGGAGCTAATTGAGGAATTCAGAAATTTGAAATTATCAGTTATGGCTGTCCTTGAAAGTCTGATTCTTAATGAATTAAGAATTGAAAGTGACTTGAAGACTCGGATTAAGAAAGCACAAGCACATGATCAATTTTTACAAGATCGAAAAGATCAGCCTGACTTTCTAATGTCAGATGATAAAACTATTATATACCAGGGTAGAACATGTATACCACAAGGAGAGAATTTGAAGGCTAAGATTCTGAAAGAAGCTCATCAAATTAAGTATACCATCCATCCAGGATCTACAAAAATGTATCAAAATTTAAAAAGATCATACTGGTGGCCAAGAATGAAAAGAGACATTGCTGAATACGTGTCTAAGTGTCTAGTTTGTCAAAAGGTGAAGATAGAACATCAAAAACCTTCTAGGATGTTACAACCTTTAGAAATCCCTAAGTGGAAATGGGATAGTATATCTATGGATTTTATTGTTGGATTACTTAAGACTCAGACAGGTTATGATATGATATGGGTAATAGTTGATAGACTGACGAAATCTACGCACTTTCTACCCATTAAGAAAAACTACTCGTTGAATAAGTTGGCCCAAATGTATATGAAGGAAATTATACGGTTGCATGGAATTCCTAATAGTATCATTTCAGATCAAGATCCTCGATTTACTTCCAGATTTTGGAGAGCGCTACAAGAAACTTTTGGTACTCGTTTGTGTTGTAGTACTGCATATAATCCTCAAATAGATGGTCAAACGAAGAGAACTATACAGACTTTAGAGGATATACTAAGAGTGTGCGTGCTAGAGCAAGGAAAATGATGGGATGGATATCTGTCATTGGCTGAGTTTGCATATAATAACAGTTATCATTCTAGTATCGAAATGGCACCTTATGAAGCTTTGTATGGTAGGAGATGTAAATCGCCATTATGTTGGAATGAAGTGGGGGAGAAAAGGTTATTGGGGCCCGAGTTAGTGCAACATATATCTGACCAATTATCGATAATTTGAGATAAAATGCGAATAGCTTAGATTCATCAAAAGAGTTATTTCGATAGGAGAAGGAGACCGATACAATTCTAAGAAGGGGAGCATGTATTCTTGAAAATTTCTCCTACTACTAGAATTGGTCGAGCAATGAAAATTAAGAAATTGAGTATGAGATATTTAGGACCTTATCAAATTCTGAAAAGGATAGGGTCATCGGTGTATCAAATTACACTTCCTCCGTATTTTTCAAATCTGCATGATGTGTTCCATGTTTCTCAACTTCAGAAGTATCTACCAGATCCGTCACACATAATTCAAGAAAAAATAATAGCTATCGACGAGAATCTAACCTACCGACTGAGGCCGATAATAATTATGGATAAAGACGTGAAACAATTGAGAAATAAAAATATTCTATTAGTGAAGGTAGGTTGGGAGAGTTTACCAATGGAAGAAGCCACATGGGAAATGTAAGATGACATGAGACAGAAATATCCACAACTATTTGAAGACAGGTAAACCTTAAATTTTGAGGACAAAATTCTTTTTAGGGGGAGAACTGTAACAACCCCGATTTTTCCTTATGTTACTAATTGAAATTTATTTCTTTCAGAGAGGAGAAAGGATTTTGGATCTAATGGGAGGATTAAATTATTTTACTCAAGTCAAACAAGATGGTAAGAATGGTTAAAATGGCATTTATGTAATTTCATTGAAATGAAATTTATGTAATTTATGGAGGATGGCATTTTTGTAATTAATGGATGATGGCATGGGCATTTTTGTGTTTAAGAGGTCATAAGTAGGAAATATTTTAATAATTAGAGGTAGGTGGGGGGAAAATGTGATAATATGAGGGAGAGAAAGGAGTGTTGGTAGAAAGAGGAAGGGAAAAAAAGAGAAGAAAAGGAAGAGGACAAAAAGAAAGAGGAAGAAAAATAAAGAGAAAGAGGAAGAAGAGAAAAAGGAAGAAGAAGAAGAAGAGAAAGAAGAAGGAGAAGGAAGAAGGAAAGGAAATCAAGGATTTCTGGGTGGTAAGAATCAAGGACAAGTTTAAGGATTTGTTTGAGGTAGGTTTAACATCTTCTAATAAATTTTGTACAAAATTATATATATGTTTTTAGATTTTTTTAGATGTGATTTTGAATAACATGTGGCCTGTATATTCATATGAAATTATATTTTGGATGTATGGACATGTATATGGGTGTATGGGATTATATAAAAGAAAAACAAGGGAGAAGTTATATTAAGCTGAATTTCGGAATAATCTGGGAGGCATTGTTTTTTTAAATTTTGGGAAACTTTCACAAGGATTTTAAAGAAATAGTCAACTTATGAATTGTAGGTATATGTCTTACGGATATATAGGCTCTGAAATTACTTAATTTAGAATTCATATGAGTGAGATAAGGTTAATTAATTGAGCATAGGTCAAAATTCAAGATAGTAAAAATAATCATTTTTATATTTAATCTTCTGGAAATAATACGTAAGGAATTTAAAGAAATGATAAACACAAAATTTGTAGATAATTGTCTTAGTGTTTTATAGGCTTTGGCATCACCTCAATTGGAGTCCATATGAGGGAGATATGACTGACTAATTCAGTAGAGGACGGAACTAGTCTAGAATTTAGATTGGTAAAATAAGTATTTTTGTTTTAATTTTTTGGAAATAAATAGTAAGGAATCTAAAAATATAACAAAACATCAAAGTTGTAGATAATTGTCTTAGCATTTATAGGGTTTGAAATCACCTTAATCGAGGTTAGTATGAGAGAGATATGGTTGAATAAGTGAGGAAAGGTCACAGGACACGGCCAGGCCATGTTCTAAGTTCCTTCAGCACGGGTAGGTCGTGTTCGGGGCTATTTTTAAGCATGTTTGAAGTATTTTTCAAGCATGGCCATGTCTTGAACTTGGCCAGGCCGTGTTGGAAGCTGGATTATCATATTTTTCACTGTTTTTTGCCTAAAAATAATCTTATTTGTTGAAATATTTTTAAGAAACATATGTCCAGGAAAAATACTTTTACAATGATGATTTTGGCAAATTACTCTTTTTCTTTATTTGATTTAAAATAAATCATATTGAATATTGGTATGTGATGAATGATTATCAATCATTTGGTATAAAAATGATGCATCATATTATGAAAGTGATTAAATGGCAAGTGTCAAACTCATGGCTAGTTTCTTGATAAATATATACTGTATTTGATGAATATGAATTTATATATATACATTTATATGTATGGATGAATATTAACAAGTTGTATGGCTTGAGACGGTACCGAGTAGGGGACGCCCTATTAGCCTGAGTGAGCCAAGGGAGGGTCGCTCTAACTGATTGACAATTGTAATGTGAGGGGATAGGAGGGTGATGTACTCACATTCCTTGATCACTTGTTGTGACTGTAGTCGATCGGTGACTATGCGTATAGGAAATGAGTAAAGTAAAAACTGTGATATGGATGAGCATTATAAAATCGAAAATGAATTTACAAAGTGCATATATAGTATGATAATTATGCATAAACAAAAGTTATGATTTTATCTCAAAATCTTGATATTTTCTGTAGCTTATATAGCTGAACATAACTCATATTTTCTCATCATATATTTATTTATGTTAAGTCTACTGGGAACCTCTGTTCTCACTATTATTACGATGTTATGTTCAGATAAAAAGAAATGAGAAATGACCAGGAATGACGTTACTAATGGAGATCTCGATGTCAATACCACCTCCTCACCCTTTGTATATCAAGGGTGAAGTGCTGTATAAAGACTCTTATTTATGTACTAAAATGTTGTATATTGAAATATTGTATTGTATAAATATAACATGTGTGAGGTTTGTAATATATATGTAAACATTTATATTGTGTTTTGAAATGTTGTATTGTATAATTATAACATGTATGTGGTTTGTAATAAATAAATAAATAAATAAATAAATATATATATATATATATATATATATATATATATATATTGTGTTTATACATATGGCGTATTTAACATGCGTAATGTGAAAAAGAAAACCGGACGTTACATCTCCTATACATATACCATATACAGACAAAGTCCATAAACATCAGAGTCACAGTAGAAGCAGGGATCCTGCCTATAGCATTTCAGAGCATACTCTAAAGTACAAGTACAATATAAATTAAAGTCTATGAGCCATGGAAACAAAGTAGGCTCATCTAGAGATCATGTCGTCTAACTGGTCAACTATCTGAAAGAAAATGACCAAACTCTATATCTTTATCTGAAAAACATATAAACATTGTGTAGTGAGTTTGACAACTTAGTGAGCAGATAATATCTCTTCCGACCTCTTAGGTTAACATATTGATGTACTCATATTTTAAAATTTGATATAGAAAATATAGTTCAGGAGTACATTCATATGACCCGCAGTTCAAATATTCTCAGTTCATATCACATTCAGATATTCAAAATCATATAAAATACGGTATGATCATTATTCAAACATTGTAATGCATCAAAATCTTTCACATGAAAACATTAGGAGGATCCCATATCAGAACTACCATATCAGAGTTTAGGCCCTTCCATACTTTGTTGGTGTAGAATTTTCCTAAACTCAGTATCCCACTGAGGTTTCCCCTACCACCATTCAAGAGGACACGTGAAGGGACTCTAATATGGGTATTCTCCAAGCACACAGCAAGGGAAGACAAATTACATCTCATATAGTTGGCATCTCGTTCATATAAGAGGCATCCCGTTTTCCTTCACATATCATATCCCGTCTGTTGGCCGAAACACGAGGCGAGCACAATTCTCTGCTAGTTGGGTTTTCAAGGTGCATTAGGGCTAACATCACCTGCTGTTAGCAGATAGTATTTCCAATAGGATTCCTCTACAGAAAATATTATATGCACATATGCCATATAATCCAGTATAAACTTCTTAATACAGCTCATCTGTCATAAATTATCCAATCAAGGTTTATCACATATACATGCCCTTTTTCGAGGCAAATCATGTAGCTTTATATATCAATGCCACATGCATAAATCTTCACTTTATCATTTAATGAGAAATACGTAAAATCAGATGTACCATGAGTTCAGAAATCCATTTTCGAAACTATACTCTACTTGAACTATATTCTAAATTGTAAACAATTCAGATAATTTTAATGCATTTTAGAAACATATAAAAGTGTAAATATCTTATAAAAATAATTAAATACACATTTAAAGATCAAGAAGAGTATAGGGCAAATCATAGGAAGAATCATCTACTCATAGGGTAAGGGCTCCAGATTAGACAGCCCAAAAATGTACTTTTTCAATCCATATTTGACTAAACAGACTTTAATAACATGTTCGGAGGGTGCAAAAATCAAGAAAATGACTTTGGAAACTTTGTCACTATTTATCGTCGAAAATGACTATTTATCGTCAAAAAATACTATTCACCAAGAATAAAAAGTTGTTAGTGTCACACCCCTAATTTTAAGGCACGTGAAACACGTATACTATGAACATATATTTTCCATAAACATGATATTTCAATCCTTTATCAAGGAAACAGATACATATAGGTTTTCCCTATACATATACCATATACAAATCAAGTCCATAAATATCAGAGTAACAACAAAAGCAGGGATCCTGCCTGTGGCGTTTAGAGCAACTCTAAAGTACAATTATATTACAATTTTAAACACTAAGAGTCAAGAAACAATTTAGGCTCACTACAGAAGTACGACACCTAGTCGATCAAGAAGCCGTATGACCAAACTCTGAGTTTTTATCTGAAAAACATATAACCCACGTGTAGTAAGTTTTACAACTCGATGAGCAGATAATACCTCCTATGACCTCTTAGGTCAACATATGGATGTACTCTTATTTTTAAACTTATCACATTGAAAATCACAATTCAGAGATACATCCATATGGGACCCACATTTCAAAATCATCTCTATTCAAATTTGTATTCATATTCAATTCATAATGCTATAAGTACGATAATAAAATCATGGTATGTATCAATATAATTCATGTGAAAAATCTAGAGGATCCCATATCAGAACTACCATATTAGAATTTGACCTATTTCGTACTTTGGTGGTATAGGATTTGGCTAAACTCAGCATCCTGCTGAGATTTGCCCTACTACCATTCAAGAGGACACGCGAAGGGACTCTATATGGGTATTTCCTAAGCACAAAGTAAGGGAAGGCAAATCACATCTCATATAAATGGCATCTCGCCCATATAGGAGGCATTCCGCTCTCCATCACATATCATCTCCTGTGTGTTGACCCTCACACGAGGCTAGTACCACCCCTTGCTAGTTGAGACACTCAATGTGTGCACCAGGGCTAACGTCAACTATTGTTAGTAGACAGTGTTTCCAACATGATTTCTCCACATAAAATATCACATGCACATATGCCATATAATCCAATATAAAATTTTTAATATAATACAGACTTTCAGTCTCTGTATATTCATCTGTCAAAACTTACCATTCAAGGGAATCATGTATACATGCCTATATCTGAGGCAAACATATCACTGTATGAATCAATATCATATGCATAACATATATGCTTTGTCATTTAATGAGAAATACATTCAAAAATCACATGTTCAATGTGTTTCAAAATTCATTTCAAAAGTCACTCTTCTTGAACCAGATATCATATTTCAATTGCTTCAGATATTCTAAACCATTTCAGGAACATATAAAAGTATAAATAACTTGTAAACATGCTCATTTATCAATTTAAAGTTCAAGAAGAGTAAAAACAAGCCATAGGAAGAATCATCTACTCATAGGGTAAGGGCTCCAGATTAGATAGCCCTAAAATATACTTTTCCAATCTCTATTTGATCAAATTGACCTCAAAAACGTATCCAAATGGTCCAAAAACCTAAAAAATAACTATGGGAGCTTAGTCACTATTCACCGCCGAAAATCACTATTCACGACAAACAAAAAGCTGTTAGATGGCTGAAAATATTCATATCCTAATGTTTATCTAGCTCATGAATCCATCTACGATGTTAGAATTTCAATTGGAGGTCTCTAAGTAAAAGTTTCAGAATTTACCTTGTTATGAGATTTTTTACTTCAGATTTACTGCAATTCAACGACTGATTTGAAAAATTGATCGGTCAAAACCATAGTATTCTTCATCCTGAATCTTGTAGAACCTTCAGTTTTGAGATCGGAAGCCAATAGGCACTCCAGATCTAGAGAAAAAGTTAAAAATTACTATTCACTCACTATTTATCTGTTTTTCAATTTTCAGAAAGTTCGGGTATTCTCCTTTCCGTTATCTCCTCTTTCCCCTTTTATTTATTTATTATAATAATCATTATTATTATTATTATTTAATAATTGAATAATAGGATTTTCTTTTATATAAATTCATATAAATTCTGTTTTTCTTCCTAAAATATCCTAAATTTTTTTAAAAATTTACATTCTCATAAACCTTTAGTTAAACTCTTAAATCATGATTTTTTTTTGGATAAAAATCGTAATATAAAAATCTCAAAATAAATATTTTAATGCATATTAAAAGAAATAATATTTCTAAAAATATAACAAAAATTTATTAGAGGCCAATATAATTATTTTAAGCAAAAAATAATTATTTTAATTAAAAGTCTACTTACTTTTAGCAATACATAATCATTTTTAAACAAATAAAAATATATTTGTTTATAACAAAATACTATCATTTAAAATACAAATTATGCCCCAAAATGTAAATTCTCATATTTTCTTTGTACTTCTTTAACCCATGTAGTAACTACACATATTTTCTACGGTTCTTATCCCTATTTTCAAAATTCTCTCTTTTATTCCAAATTTTCTTTAATAGAAAATTTTTGTTAAATTTTATGATTATTAGAGTTAGATAGCTGAAAAATTTCATATTCTAAGGTTTATCTAACTCTTAAATCTATTCACGGTGTTAGATTTTCAATTTAAGGTCTCTAAGTAAGAGTTTTAGAGTTTACCTTCTTTTGAAATGTTCTGCTTCCGATCTACGACGATTCTACGGCTGATTTGAGAAATTGTTCAGTCAAAATTGTAGTATTCTCCGTCCTGAATCGAGTGGTACTTTTAGTTTTGAGATCAGAAACCAATAGGCACTCTAGATTTAAAGGGAAAACATGGTAGTACTATTAACACTATTTCACTCTTCATTCTATTCTTGATTTTTTGTCTCCCTTCCACGTTATCCTTTCCCTTTTATTATTATTTAATAATTAAATATTTAGATTTATTTTCATTTTATTTCATATATATTCATATAAATACCGTCTTTCATCCTAAAATTTTTCAAAAATTTACATTCTCATAAAACTTTAGTTGATGTCACAGCCCCAAATGATGGAACACATGATCGGCACGGCATATTTCCACCTAGCCACAAGCCTAACACATAGCACATACAAACCTCCAGCACATAACCCAGAGTACATAATAAATATAACTGGCCACATATGCCACATCCAGAATAAGAAAAATACTGTATATATATATATATATATATATATATATATATATATATATATATATATATATATATATATATATATATATATATATATCTCATGAATCCCACATTTGTGATTCAACTTGGCCCATAGCCTCATAATACAAACATCGTTGTAAGACATAAAACCGTTTTCCAAACAACACATCAAAATACGCAAGAAGCGAGGACCCTGCCTGTAAGTTCATGGAGATACACTAGACATAAACTAAATTAGACAAACAGTACAAAATAGCCTTGCCCAAACTGGGGCTCACCAACGCTATATTCAGCCTCCTACAAAGCTGTAGCTGGATCAAAATCTCTTTGACTATCTGTGGTGAGGAAACAGAATTGGGGTGAGATCACATCTCAGTGAATGGGTAAATCATACTATAACTGAAATAAGGCAAACCAAGCACGAGTGGGATCAAAATCTCTTTGACTATCTGTGGGGAGGAAACAGAATTGGGGTGAGATCACATCTCAGTGAATGGGTAAATCATACTATAACTGAAACAGGGCAAACCAAGCACGAGTGTTTCGCAAAGAGTTTAATAATTGAAATCAAAGTGTAAAGATAATAATAGAAACATTAAGCATTTAACCATAATTTACTGAAAGAAAAGCTAAACAGTTCAAATGTATGTTCAAAAGATAAAACAGGATTTAAATCAGTAACCGTAAAGCAAATCAATTATGCATGGTAAGTAATAAATGAAGTTATTTATGCAATAACAATGATGAATGAGCTTGTTTAGAAATATTTAATCTTTAAGAAAAATGCATCAGTCTATTGGAGTTCTTTCCTGACAGATCTATCATCTTCCCCAAGCACATAGCAAGGGTATCGCAATCACTATAGGCATAGACATAAGTCCACCCTAAATTCTATGTCTTAGGCAGTCATATGCCCATCACAATATCCTAGGCCGAAGCCTTCGCATGACCATGGTGCACCAGGGGTAGCACTACCTGCGGCTAGCTAACAGTGATCTAAAAGGGTTCCTCCAATAGAAAACATTTGAAAATATGCTATTCAAAGAGTTTAAAGTAAAACATTTCAATAACATTATAATAAAGCTATAATTCTCCATCTAGCTCTTTTCATGCATAATATTCCATTATAAAATATGTTTCATCCATGGATTGCCATAGAGACCTTTATCATCATAAACTTTCCTTTTAAACATAGATCGTCTGTAGACGTCGCATAGATGTTCGCCATGCATCAAATCATTTCATGGTTAACTTAGTTCATTCTTATGACTACGTTCGCATTTCTATAAATCTAACTCAATGGAGAATTATCAGCCTAGATGCTTGCCCTGCATATTTAGGGTTCAACTAGGATTGATATTTATAATTTCTAACATGGTTGGAACATATTGGTTTTCAAAGCGGTAAAACAATTTAGCATACGTTCCAACTAGGTAAAAATCATATGAGAGAGTTTTAAACCGAATTCGTAAAACATGCGCTATAGTAAGAAAAATCCACTCATCGTACTAAGAGTCCAACAACGAGAATTTCACCTCGCGGTAGTTCAACAACCTAGGAAACATAGACATAACATGAGAATTCGATAAATCCTAAACATCACTATTCATGCCAGAAACACTATTCACACCGGCCAAAAAATTAACCCTAAACCTAAAAACCTTATATTCTAGCATAGAAACTAATTCTAAGACTATCTATGGAAAGAATTTCGGAAGAACGAAGCTTAAAACATGATTGGACATAGTTTTACATTTGGAGTTACTGTTCATGTGATTTTTCGGCGACTTTCTAGCGGTTGTCCGGCGAAACTAATCGGTGGGGTTTGTAGCTCTCCTTCCCACGAGTCCAACGATACCTTGGTTGCTTGAGTCAGGTGTCTGGATGGTGAGATATCTTAGAGAGAAGGTGGAGAAAAATTCTGGAGAGAGAGAGCTAGGGTTCAGATGAAGGAGAAATGAAGGAAAAAGGGAGGAAGGATGCTGAAAAACGAATTTCTTGACGAATCTCGTCGCGGCGAGATTTCTGGAAGATAACTCGCCGCCTGCGAGAATATTCTCACCGCGGCGAGCTTCTGCTCTTCGATTTTCACCGGCGGTGAGCCACACTTGGCCGCCGGCGAACTCATCTGGCCGGCAGCGAACCTAATCTCGCCGGCGGCCAGATTCAAACCCAGAAAAATTACGCTCTTGGGAAAATGCTGCAGCATTCTCGCCGCAGCCAAACTTCTAAACCTTGAAAACTTGTTTTTCTTGATTCTCACTCAATCCCGGTCATTGGAATATGTCTCAAACTTCTCCAAACTTGTGATTTTACCTGAAATTGCACTTTAAACACGAAATACCAGTGAAATGATATTTGTGGATTAAATAGTCAAATAACCCCAACATTAAAGTTGTAGATATATGTCTTATCTTTCAACAGAAATTGGAATCACTTAATTTAGATTTCATATTAGAGAGTTATTCTTATATGAGTGAGGAAAGGTCAGAAACGCTCTAAAATTTTACGTTGTTCTCAACTTTCTTGTTTCAAATGATTTATACTTAACCTTCAAAGGTTTTATTAGCAGAGGGTTATTACATTCTCCCCTCCTTATAAAAATTTGGTCCCCGAATTTTACAAAAACCAACAACATGGAAACATAAGACTACTCTTGGAACATTTGTGGATACTTCTCTCTCATGACGTCCTCTACTTCCCACGTAGCTTCCTCTTTGGAATGATTCTTCTAGATCACCTTCACTGTAGGGATATCCTTAGGCCTCAACTTTTTCACTTGTCTATCAACAATGGTCACTGGTTTCTCTTCGTAGGCCAACTTGTCATCCAAAAGGATTTCTTGCGGTTGAATCATATGATATGGGTCGGGTAGATACTTCCTCAACATCGAGACATGGAAGACTGGATGCACTTCACTCAATCCAGGTGGTAGGGCTAGGTGGTATGCCACTGTTCCTACCCTATCCAGAACTTCAAAGGGTCCAATATACCTCGGGCTCAACTTTCCTTTCTTACCAAACCACATGATTCCCTTCATGGGTGAAACTCTAAGGAACACGTGATCGCCTAGAGAAAACTCCAACTCCCGACGCCTATGGTCCACATAAGCCTTCTGACGACTTTGTGCAGTTAAAAGCCGTTCCCTTATCAGCTTGACCTTCTCTATGGCATCTTGCACCAAGTTTGGCCCTAGCAGCTTGGCTTCTCCAACTTCAAACCATCCAACGGGAGATCGGCATCTTCTCTCATAAAGAGCTTCAAAAGGTGCCATATGAATATTGGCTTGATAACTGTTGTTGTATGGAAACTCAGATAATGGCAGGTATCTTTCCGAACTGCCACCAAAGTCCAAAATACATGCTCTAAGCATATCCTCCAGAATTTGTTTCGTGCGTTCTGACTGGCCATCTGTTTGGGGATGAAAAGCAGTGCTTAGATCCAACCTCGTCCCCAAAGCTTCTTGAAAAGCTTTCCAAAACCTTGCCGTAAGCTGTGGACCTCGATCAGATATGATGGATACAGGGACTCCATGCAATCTGATGATCTCAATCAGATACAGGCTTGCATACTGAGCCGCATTAAAGGTAGTCTTCACTGGTAAAAAGTGATATGACTTGGCCATTCAATCCATTATCACCCATACTGAGGCATAACCCTTAGGGGTCCTTGGTAACCCTGTAACGAAGTCCATAGTGATCCTTTCCCACTTCCACTCTGGTATTTCAATCTATTGGTGCAAACCGGCAGGCTTCTGGTGTTCAGCTTTCACTTGCTGACAAACCAAGCACTGAGCCACAAAGTCTGCTACATCCTTCTTCATCCCATTGCACCAATACAAGTCCTTGAGGTCACTGTACATTTTATTTGTTCCTGGGTGGATAGTATAGGCTGATTGATGTGCCTCCTCCAAAATCTGCTTCCTCAAGCTATCCACATCAGGTACACATAAGGACTTCCCACATCTTAACACTCCTTCAGCATCCACGCTGAATTTAGAAGTCTAATTATTCCTAGCTTCATCCTTGAGCTTACACAGCTTAGCACCCTTGTCCTGATCTGCCTTAATCTGCTCAACCAGCGGAGAGTATAATTGCATGTAGGCTAACAGCACCCCTGGCTCCTAAACTTCAAAGCGCATCCCCTCACCTTCTAGCTGATGAATATCCCTTATCAACGGCCTCCGGAGTAGGGTGATATGGGCAAAACTCCCCATTGACTTTCTGCTCAGAGCATTTGCTACCACATTGGCCTTGCCTCAGTGGTACAAGATGGTGCAGTCATAGTCCTTCACCAACTCCATCCACCTCCTCTGTCTCAAGTTAAGATCCCTTTATTGAAAGATGTACTTGAGGCTCTTGTGGTCCGTGTAAATCTCACAAGGTTCACCATAGAGATAGTGCTTCCAAATCTTTATGGCAAAGACCACTGCCTCCATCTCCAGATCATGTGTAGGATAGTTCTGTTCGTGCTTCCTGAACTGCCTAGATGCATAGACTACAACATGACCATTCTGCATTAACACATAACCCAAGCCCACCCTTGAGGCGTCACAGTACACTGAGTATCCTCTAGTGCCCGTTGGGATAGTTAGAACTAGGGTTGTGGTTATACATTTCTTCAAGGTCTGGAAACTTTCTTTGCATGCATCCGACCACTCAAACTTAATTCCCTCCCTAGTTATTCGGGTCAAAGGAGCAGCAATCATGGAGAAATCCTTGATGAACCTCTGGTAATACCCTACTAGACCCAAGAAACTTCGGATCTCCGTCACACTAGCGGGGCGAGGTCACTGCTGTACTGCCTCTACCTTCTCGGGATCTACTTGAATGTCATCTTTCGTGACTACATGCCTCAGAAACATAATGCTGTCCAACCAAAATTCACACTTAGAGAGCTTGGCATACAACTGTTGATCCCTCAAGATCTGTAGAATGACCCGTAGGTGTTGTTCATGCTTATCATGGTCTTTAGAATAAATCAGGATGTCATCAATGAACACAATGACAAACCGATCCAAGAATGGCTTGAACACCCTATTCATGAAGTCCATAAAAGCAGCTGGTGCATTAGTTAATCCAAAAGATATAACCAAAAACTCATAATGACCATAACAAGTCCTAAAAGTTATCTTGGAAATATCCTCTTTCCTGATCTTCAACTGATGGTACCCTGACCTCAGATCAATCTTAGAGAAACATTTAGCTCCTTGAAGTTGATCGAATAGATCATCAATCCTGGGTAAAGGGTAGTTGTTGCGCACCGCTAGCTTATTCAGTTGCCGATAGTCAATGCAAAAATGCAAAGACCCGTCTTTGTTCTTTACAAAAAGGACCGGAGCGCCCCATAGAGAAGTGCTCGGCTTGATGAAGCCCTTATCCAACAAATCCTGCAACTGACTTTTCAGCTCCTTAAGCTCTGTGGGTGCCATCCTGTAAGGCAGTATAGAAATTGGTCGAGCCTCTGGAATAAGGTCGATACCAAACTCTATCTCCCGTTCAGGAGGTAATCCTGACAACTCCTCTGGAAAGACATCCAGGAATTCTCTTACCACTGTCATCTTGTCTACATCGGGTACCTTCCCATCCACATATCTAACATATGCCAAGTATCCCTGGCATCCCTTCTTCAACATTCTCTGAGCACCCAAGACTGAAATCAGGTTACTTGGAGCTTTACTTCGGTCACACTGGAATCCGAAAGGAACTTCACTTGGAAAATTGAACTTGATTGCCTTCCCATAGCAATCCAAGGTATCATAGCATGATGCCAACTAATCCATTTCTAGGATTACATCAAAGTCGATCATGTCCAGGATGATCAAATCAGCAGATGTCTCCCTATCACCCACTGACACTTTACATGACTTGCATACATACTCTACTGGCAAACAATCACCAACTGGGGTGGTTACAAAGAAAGGGGCGTCCATCCTAATCGGATCTTTACCCAAGCTCTTAGCAAAACTAGGGGAAACATAGGAATATGTAGACTCGGGGTCAAACAAAACATATGCTTCATGTAGGAAAACCGAAAGAGTACCTGTCATGACCGCATTTGAAGCCTGTGCATCCTGCCTGGTGAGAGCAAAAATACTTGGTTGACCTCGACCTGCTTGGCTTTGACCTCGGCCCATCATCCCTCTACCAGTACCTCTGCTACTTGCTTGGCCCGGTATAGTCCTCATAGGCTGAGCTGCCACTAGGGTTGATAGCAAAGCCGGTCGAGTTGACCCTTGTCTTGAGCCATACAACTGGGGACACTCCTTCTTCATGTGTCCAGGTTGGTTGCACTGATAGAAAACACCCACCTCCCTGCGGCATTGATCAAGGTGATGGTTGCCACAAGTAGGGCATTGTGGCCTGTTCTGCTGAATGGCCCTTAGTCCTAGTTGACCTGTATACCTGGTGTTCCCTTGGCTAAGACCTAGCCTACCAATTGCATCTGATCTCTGGTTAGGGTTCCCAACATTCTGTGGTGTTGGGCATTGCTGGCCCTGAAATCGTGGTCCTTGGGAATGAGAACTTTGCCCTCCTTTAGAGCTCCCATCCCTATCCCTCTTTCTCAGCTTGGCATTCTCGACATCGGCTAAATGCCTAGCCTCTATCATTCTTGCACAGTCCACAGCCTCTGCATAGTTAGGGAATTGCTTCATCTGGGGTGCTACTGATTTAAATAATGCTAGGATCAACCCCTGGATAAAGTTCTTAATCATGGCCCTTTCAGTAAGGACCATGTACGGTGCATACGGCAACAGCTGTGTGAAGCGGTAATCATACTCTGTGACTGACATACCGGGAGTCTGCTTCAACTCCACAAATTCCTGACACTTGGCATCTCGGATACTCTCTGGCACAAACCTCTCCATGAAGACTTCCTTAAACTCTGGCCATCTCAAAGGTGGCACTGTAGCTCCCCTTCCGTGCATCATGATCTTAAACCATACCTGTGCTACACCAGACAACTGGAAGGATGCCAACTCTACTGATCGAATCTCTGGACACTTAAGCACCTCACAGATCTTCTCAGTATCCTCTATAAACTCTTGGCGATCTTCACTAGCCAACAACCCCTTGAAGGTTAGCGGTTTCAACTTCAGGAACTCAGATAGTTCCACTTCCCTCTCGGCGGGTCTCACATGCCGCTCCACGGGCCTAACTGGCTCTGGATCGGAGGTAGCTGTTTCGAGCTGTTGTGGGTCCCTTCCACCTTGCCCATCCTTTCTTTCGGCCAGATTTTCTATCACCTGCTACATACCCTGCATGGTTGCCAGCATCTGGGCTATCACATCATCCTAGGGTTGAGAAGACATTTCCCCCGCCATGGGAGTCTCAGCTTTCTCACTGCTCAACTCATCTTGTTCGGCTACTTCAGCAGCCCTTACACCCCTGCCATTGCCTCTTGCACTGGCTCTAGGTCGACCTCTACCTCGGCCTTTAGGCACGGGTACTGCGGACTGAGCAGACTCTTCAGCCATCTGCTATTGAGCCGCGGGTTGCCTAACCTTTGATCTCGTTCTTGGTGGCATCTCGCTATAAAACAGAGATAGCCTAACCGTCACTTAACCATGCCAACATAGCATACTATAAACTGACTTACTTAAACAAAAAGACAACATCCTATCAAACCCCTTTAGCAGCACCGTGAGTATAAGCATGTCCGGATTCACACCCATACTCAAAGTCCTACCAAAAGGTTCGTTACACCATGAACACAGGAAAACCTAAAGCTCTTATGCCAATCTGTCACAGCCCCAAATGATGAAACACATGATCGGCACGGCATAAGGGTTTCCCCCTAGCCGCAAGCCTAACGCATAGCACATACAAACCTCCAGCACACAATCCAGAGTACATAATAAATATAACTGACCACATATGCCATATCAAGTATAAGAAAAATACTGTATATATATATATATCATGAATCCAACATTTGTGATTCAACTTGGCCCTTGGCCTCATAATACAAACATCGTTGTAAGACATAAAACCGTTTTCCAAACAACACATCAAAATACGCAAGAAGCGAGGATCCTGCCTGTAAGTTCATGGAGATACACTAGACATAAACTAAACTAGACAAACAGTACAAAATAGCCTTACCCAAACTGGGGCTCACCAACGCTATATTCAGCCTCCTACGAAGTTGTAGCTGGATCAAAATCTCTTTGACTATCTGTGGGGAGGAAACAGAAGAGGGGTGAGATCACATCTCAGTGAATGGGTAAATCATACTATAACCGAAACATGGAAAACCAAGCACGAGTGTTTCGTAAAGAGTTTAATAATTGAAATCAAAGTGTAAATATAATAATAGAAACATTAAGCATTTAACCATAATTACTGAAAGAAAAGCTAAACAGTTCAAATGTATGTTCAAAAGATAAAACAGGATTTAAATCAGTAACCGTTAAGCAAATCAATTATGCATGGTAAGTAATAAATGAAGTTATTTATGCAATAACAATGATGAATGAGCTTGTTTAGAAATATTTAATCTTTAAGAAAAATGCATCAGTCTATTGAAGTTCTTTCCTGACAGATCTATCATCTTCCCCAAGCACATAGCAAGGGAAGGGTAATCACTGTAGGCGTAGACATAAGTCCACCCTAAATTTTTCCAAGCACATAGCAAGGGTATGGCAATCACTGTAGGCATAGATATAAGTCCACAATAAATTCTGTGTCTTAGGCAGTCATATGCCCGTCACAATATCCTAGGCTGAAGCCTTCGCATGACCATGGTGCACCAGGGCTAGCACTACCTGCGGCTAGCTAACAGTGATCTAGAAGGGTTCCTCCAATAGAAAACATTTGAAAATATGCTATTCAAAGAGTTTAAAGTAAAACATTTCAATAACATTATAATAAAGCTATAACTCTCCATCTAGCTCTTTTCATGCATAATATTCCGTTCTAAAACATGTTTCATCCATGGATTCCCATGGAGACCTTTATCATCATAAACTTTCCTTTTAAACATAGATCGTCCGTAGACGTCGCATAGATGTTCGCCATGCATCAAATTATTTCATGGTTAACTTAGTTTATTTCTATAACTAAGTTCGCATTTCTATAAATCTAGCTCAATGGAGAATTATCAGCCTAGATGCTTGCCCTACATATCTAGGGTTCAACTAGGATTGAAATTTATAATTTCTAACATGGTTGGAACATATTGGTTTTGAAAGCGGTAAAACAATTTAGCATACGTTCCAACTAGGTCAAAATCATACGAGAGAGTTATAAACTGAATTCGTAAAACAGGCGCTATAGTAAGAAAAACCCACTCACTGTACTAGGAGTCCATCAACGAGAACTTCACCTCGTAGTGGTTCAACAACCTAGGAAACATAGACATAACATGAGAATTTGATAAACCCTAAACGTCACTATTCATGCCAAAAACACTATTCACGCCGGCCAGAAAACTAACCCTAAACCTAAAAACCTTATATTCTAGCATAGTAACTAATTCTAAGACTATCTATGGAAAGAATTTCGGAAGAACGAAGCTTAAAACGCGATTGGACGGAGTTTTACCTTTGGAAGTACTGTTCATGCGATTTTTTGACGACGTTCCAGCGGTTGTCCGGCGAAACTGATCGGTGGGGTTTGTAGCTCTCCTTCCCACGAGTCCAACGGGACCTTGGTAGCTTGAATTAGGTGTTCGAATGGTGAGATATCTTAAAGAGAAGGTGGAGAAAAATTTTGGAGAGAGAGAGAGCTAGGGTTCAGATGAAGGAGAAATGAAGGAAAAAGGGAGGAAGGCTGCTGAAAAACGAATTTCCTGACGAATCTCGCCGCCGGCGAACGTATTCTCGCCGCGGCAATATTTCTGGAAGATAACTCAAATAACCCTAACATCAAAGTTGTAGATATATGTCTTATCTTTCAACAGAAATTGGAATCACTTAATTTAGATTTCATATGAGAGAGTTATGCTTATATGAGTGAAGAAAGGTTAGAAGAAAGGTCAGAAACGCTCTAAAATTTTACGTTGTTCTCAACTTCCTTGTTTCAAATGATTTGTACTTAACCTTCAAAGGTTTTATTAGCAGAGGGTTACTACAGTTGAACCCTTAAATCATGATTTTTCTTGATAAAAATCTTAATAAAAAAATCGCAAAATAAATATCTTTATGTATAATAAAACAAAGAATGTTTTTAAAAATAAAACAAAAATTTATTAAAGGCCAATTTAATTATTTAAGCTAAAAAAATAATTATTTTAATTAAAAGTATAGTTGCTTTTAGCAAAACATAATCATTTTTAAACAAATAAAAATATTTTTATTTATAACAAAACACTATCATTTAAAATTAAAAATTACGGGATATTACAATTGTACTCAACTTTAATTTACCATATCTTTCTCATTTTAAATTTATTTTAGACATTTGACCTATCAATACAAAACTTGTTGAATCTAGTTTTCAAAGCAACAAATTTACTCTAAAATGATTTTTATTATGTAAAATAAGAATAGAATAGCAACCAAAGGTCAAAAATATAGTTTAGTTAAAAGCCATATCATACTACCTTGCAATGCCTATTTACTGCACTTTCTATTAAATCTATTTTTGGTGAATTATCTATCATTAAAATATTTAGGAGTCTAGTTTCTAATTCAGAAAATTTCAATTCCAAAGGATTTTTATTTTGTAAGATATGAATAAAATAGAGACTAAAAGTCAAAAACAGAGTTTAGTTGAAATCCATATCTTACTATCTCGTTTTTCCTATTTATTGGATCTTCTCTTTAGCTCCATTTTTAGTCCATGACAGTATGTTTTTGGTCTAAAACTCTTTGTAGCGTAGGAGATATGGATAAAAGAGAGACCAAATGTCAAAAATAGATTTTATTAAAAATCTATATCTCATTATCTCTTTGTTCATATGAACTTTAAAATATGTTCTAAGATAAATTTTTAGGCTCAACAGTTTCTAAATAAGTTAACCAATAATTCTATATCTAGGATACCTAAATATTGATTTACCTTGAAGTTTTGAGGTTCCTTGACTTGAAACGTTTCTTTTGTAATATCCCATAATTTTTTTAATAAAAATGTTTTTTTATAAACAAATATATTTTTATTTTAAATGATTATGTTTTGCCAAAAACAAATATACTTTTAGTTAAAATAGTTTTTGTTTTGATTAAAATAATTATATTTGCTTCTAATAAATTTTTGTTTCATTTTAAGAAATATTCTTTCTTTTATTATACATAAAGATATTTTATTTTATGATTTGTTTTATTAAAATTTTTATTACAAAAATCATGATTTAAGAGTTCAATTAAAGTTTTGCAAGAATATAAATTTTTGGAAATTTTTAGGATGAAAAATAATATTATTATATATATAATAAAAAGTATATATAAATTTTAAATATTTAATTATTAAATAATAATAAGTAAAAAGAAGAAAAGAAGAAAGAAAAAGGGGGAGGGGAGACGTAGCGTAAATAATTTAGAAACTTTCATGAGTAGTGTTGTAATAACCGTAATATTTAACGAAAAATTCCAATTAAAGAAAATGTAGAATAAAAAAGAGAATTTTGACAATAGAGATAAGAACCAGTGAAAATATGTATATTTATTACATGGATTAAAGAATTACAAAAGAAATATGAGAATTTATATTTTGGCGCGCTATTAGCAAAAATATTATTATTTATGTAGAAATAATTATGATTTGTTAAAAGTAAGTGGACTTTTAAGTAAAAGAAGTATTGTGTTGCTTAAAATAATTATACCGGCCTCTATTGAATTTTTACGGTATTTTTAGAAATATTCTTTCTTTTAATATGAATAAAGATATTTGTTTTATTATGATTTTTATCAAGAAAAATCATGATTTCAGAGTTTAATTAAAGGTTTATGAGAAATGAAATTTTTAGAAATTTTTGGGATATTTTATGATGAAAAACGGAATTTATATGAATTTTTATAAAAGAAAATCTTATTATTACTTATTTAATTATTATTATTCTATTTAAAAAAAACAGCAGCATGTTAAATTGAAACCGGGGGCGAAGAAATATCAAAAAGAAAAAGAAAAAAAACGGAAAGATGCATAGTAATAAATAGTGAGTGAATAGTGATATCAAAATTTATCTTTCGATTTGGAGTGCTTAAGGGCTTCCAATACCAAAATTAAAAGTGTTATTGGATTCACGACGAAAAGTACTTCAGTTTTGACTGATCAGTTTTTCAAATCAACCGTTGAATCGCCGTAGATCTGAAGTAGAAAATTTCGGTAAAAGGTAAGTTCTAAAAAACCTTACTTAAAGACTTCTAATTAGAAATCTAACTCTGTAGATGGATTCAAAAACTAGATAAACATTAGGATATGAATTCATTTTATTGATTTGATAAAAATCTTTGTGACGATGAATAGTATTTTCTGGCAATGAATAGTGGCGGTGAATAGTGTTTCTGACGTGAATAGTATTTTTCGGTGGTGAACAGTACCCCGAGCTCTTTTAAGGTTTTTGGACCTTCTGGACACGTTTTTGAAGCTTATTTGGTCAAATTCAGATCAGAAACGAGGATTTTAGGGCTGTCCAATCTGGAACCCTTACCTATGAGTAGATGATTCTTCCTATGACTTTTATATACTCTTCTTGATACTTGAATATGTATATGATTATATTTATGAGATATACACACTGTGATATGTTTCTGAAATGCATTAAAACGATCTGATATGCTTACATTTTGAAATAAAGTTCAAGAAGAGTATAGTTTTGAAAATGGATTTATGGACACATGGTGTATATGATTTTACATGTATTTCTCATTAAATGATAAAGTGAATATTATATACGTGACATTGATTTATAGAGATATATGATTGCCTAGAGAAAGGGCATATATATGTGATAAACCCTTAATGGGTAATTTATAACAGATGAATTTTGAAATACATTGAACAGGTGATTTTTACATGTATTTCGCATTACATGTCAAAGAAAGTATGTTATACATATGACATTGATTTTACAGTGATATGTTTGCCTTGAATATGGGCATGTATACATGTTTCCCCTGAATGGGAAGTTTTGACATATGAGTATTTTGAGACTGAAAGTCTGTATTATATTGAGAATTTATACTGGATTATATGGCATATGTGCATATGGTATTTTCTGTGGAGGAATCTTATTGGAAACACTGTCTGCTAACAGCAGGTGATGTTAGCCTTGGTGCGCACCTTGATTGCCTCAGCTAGCAGGGGAGGTGGTGCTAGCCTCGTGTGAGGGCCAACACACGGGAGATTATATGTGAAGGAGAGCGGAATGCCTCCTATATATGGGCGAGATGCCAGTTATATGAGATGTTATTTGCCATCCCTTGCTGTGTGCTTGGGAAAGACCCATACAGAGTCCCTTCGCATGTCCTCTTGAATGGTAGTAGGGCAAACCTCAGCGGGATGCTGAGTTTAGGCAAATCCTATACCACCAAAGTACGGAAGGGGTCAAACTCTGGTATGGTGGTTCTGGTATGGGATCCTCCGAATATTTTATGAGAAATGTTTTGATGCATAGCATAATTTGATTAATGATTTTACAGTATTGAATATGATTTTGAACTTGACATGAGCATTGTGTATACAGTACCGCTTATGGTTTGAAAAACCTGATTATGATTTTTGAATTGAGAATATTTGAAAATGCGGGTCCCATGTAGATGTACTTCTGAAATGTAATTTTTGATAACATAAATTTTATTATATGAGTACATCCATATGTTGACCTAAGAGGTCATAAGAGGTATTATCTGCTCACTGAGTTGTAAAACTCACTACACGATGTGGATCTATTTTTCAGATAAAGACATAGAGTTTGGTCTAATAGCCACGTGATCGACTAGAGGTCGTACTTCAGTGGTGAGCCTACATTGTTTCTAAGCTCTCAATGTTTTATATTTGTAAAATATTTGTACTCTAGCGTTGCTCTGAATGTCACAGGCAGGATCCTTGCTTCCACTGTTACTCTGGTGTTTATAGACGTAAACTGTATATTGTATATGTGTATGGGAACTTATATGTATTGATTTATATGATTAAGAATGGCATTATGTATATTTATGGAAAATATATGTGTATGGTATATGGATTTCACCTGCCCTAAAATTAGGGTCGTGACAAGTGTGAATAGTGCTTTCTCTCTCTTTATTTTCTCTTTTTAGATCTGGAATACCTACTAGCCTTTGATTTTAAAACTAAGGATACCACTGAATTCAAGACGAAGAGTACTACAATATTGGCTGAATGATTTTTCAAATCAGCCACAAAATTGTGGTAGATCAAAAGTAAAATTTTTTGAAAAAAGATAAACTCTAAAACTATTATTTAGAGTCCTCAAATTGAAAATCTGACACCGTAGATAGATTTTGGAGATAGATAAACCTTAAGATATAAATTTTTTTGACTATCTGACAATTTTTTGTTCATCGTGAATAGTAAATTCGGTCGGTACGAATAGTAATTTCTGGTGATGAATAGTCATTCCAATTATGAATAGTACTCCATCAGTTGATCAGTGTTGACCAAATTCTCAGATGCCAAAATTTGTAATTTTGTAGTCATTTTCTAGGTTTTTGGACTTTCCAGACTCATTTTTGAGGTCTATTTGATTAAATTTGACTTTTCAAAAAATACATTTGGGATTGTCCAAACTAGAGCCCTGACCCTATGAGTAGATAATTTTTTCTATGATTTACCCTATGCTCTTCTTGAACTTAAAATTTATAATTGATTTTATTTATAAATTATTTATGTTATCATAAGTTTCTGAAAATATATTAAAATATATGTTTTGCTTATGAACTGGCACATAGTTCAAGAAAAGTATGATTTTGCAAATAGATTTTGAAACTCATTGAATATGTGATTCTAAATGTATTTATCATTATTTGGTAAAAGTGAATATTATGTGCATGAGCCATTGATTTGTAAAATTATAAAGTTGCTAATATTGATTGAATGGTAAGCGTAAAGCTTATGGCGAGTTGCTTGATAATTATACATTGCATTTAATGAATATGTATATAAATATATATATTTATATGTATGGATGAATATTGATGGGTTGTATGGCTTGAGACAGTACTGAGTAAGGGACACCCTATTAGCCTGAGTGAGCTAAGAGAGGGCTACTCTAACCAGGTGACAGTGGTAATGTGAGGAAGCAAATGGATGATGAACTCACAATCTCTGATCACTCATTGTGACTGTGGTCGATCGATCACTATACGTATAACAAATGTGTGAATTGAGTGTATTGAGAGCTGTAACATGCTCAAGAATTATGTAAAAAGAATAGATTTTCAGTGTATATATAATATGTTAATTATGCATCAACAAAAGTTATGACTTTATCTCAAAAGTTTAATATTTTACTATAGCTTATACAACTGAGCATAACAACATTTTTTTAATGATCATACTGTACTGAATATGGTCTTAGATATCTAAATATCTTTTTATTTGAGAATATTTGAAATACGGGTCCCATATGGATATACTTCTAAACTGTATTTTCTATGTGACAAATTTTAAAATATGAGTACATTCATATGTTGACCTAAGAGTTCATAGGAGGTATTATTTGTTCACTGAGTTGTCAAATTCACTACACGGTATTTTCACATTTTTCAAATAAGAATACAAAGTCTAATCCTACAGATAAGTGATCAATTAGGTGATATATTCTCTAGGTGAGTCTATGTTTCTTTCAAGGCTCATAGTTTTTGAATTATACTGTGTCTGTATTCTAGAGTGTTCTTTGAACGTCACAGACAGGATCCTTACTTTTGTTGTTACTTTAACATTTATAACTTGCACCCCTAAAGCTCTATTCCTACAAAGATTTGAGACAAATAAGAAAGGTACTTAATATAGTGACATTTTAGAGGTGTTTAAGCAAGTAAGTGTTAATATCCTTTTTTTTTGACGCTATCAAACAAGTACCTACTTACTCAAACTTTTTGAAAGATCTTTGCACGGTGAAAAGAAAAACCAATGTTCCAAACAAAGACATTTTTGACTAAACAAGTGAGTTCCATAATTCAGCAAAAAAATCCTTTCAAATATAAAGATCCTGGTTGTCCTACAATTTCTTGTGTCATAGGTGATCATGTGATTAATCGAGCTTTACTTAATCTAGGAACAAGTGTGAATCTGCTACCGTACTCTGTGTATGTAAAACTTGGGTTAGAAAAGTTGAAACTTACACAAGTAACCCTTTAGTTAGCTGATAAGTCCACAAAAATTCTTAGAGTTGTTATAGAGGATGTGCTAATTAAGGTTGATAAATTCTACTTTTCAGTAGATTTTATTGTTCTTGACATTGAACCTGTTGAGAATACAGAGGCACAAATTCTAGTCATTTTAGGTAGACCATTTATTGCAACATCCAATACAATCATTAATTGTAGAAATGGAATTTTGAATTTATCTTTTGAAAATATGACTGTGGAACTAAATATTTTTAATGTCTCTCATCAACATATGGACACTAATGATTTATGTGAGATCAACATGATTAAGAATATAGTTAATGACTTATTTTTAAGTTCTTTTGATGATGACCATTTAGAAAAATGTTTGGCTCATTTCAACATGGACATAGATGATGATTGTTTGTTTAGTGAGGTAAACTCTTTATTAGAGACCACTCTACTAATGGATACTGATAAATGGGAAGCCAAAAAAATAACAGTTTCACCTTTTGAGTTTGTTCCCCTACCATTTTTAGAAAAATCACCCCAATTAGAATTAAAACCTTTACCTAATTATCTGAAATATGTATTTTTAAGACTTTCTAAGACATTGCCTATTATCATAGCATCTGATTTAAATAAAGAACAAGAAGATGAACTCATTCAAATCCTTAGTGAGCAAAGAGAAACCATAGGATGGATAATAGTAAACATCAAGGGTATTAATCCATCAATTTGCATGCACACGATACATTTAAAGGATAATGCCAACATTTCAAGAGAGTCACATGGACAGCTAAATTTAGGAAAACTAAGTTCTCGTTGGTCAAGCCCATGCATTGTTCATGCTATTTACACACATGGTGCAGTAAAGATTGAAAATCTCAAAAATGGTTATGTGTTTGGCCAAAGATTGAAATCATTTTTGAAATTATGCAATTCAGAGATAAAGGAGACACTTCTGCATGATCTTGTCTACCAGGATTGATTTGCTTTCTTTGTCAAAAGTTGCTACGCATGCTATTTAGGTGAGATTTCTTTTATTTAGTTTGCATTAATTTGTTCCATCACTAATATCTTCTTTTGAATTGTATTGTTTTCTTGGTTTTTTTACTTTTAATCTTTCTTAAAAAAAATTATTGAATTGAGAACGGAAGACATACTCTTAAACTTGAAAAATCATTTTCCTTCTTTTCCAACTAATGCATTGATGAAAATTTACAAAGCATGGGTTGAAAGATTGAGGTTGATGAAGAACATGGGAATACTTGCTTATGTCCATTGGTTAATCGAAGCTAAGGTACGATTGGCAGGTGAGTCTACAAATGGTTTCATTTCTTACGTGCCAAGTCTAGGAAAAAGAAAATTCGCTAAAAAGCATAAAGCTAAAAGAATGAGTGTTTACTATAAATGTGGACATGAAACTTGCAACACACGTTGCCATTCTTTGGGATGGGTGCATGTAAATCGAGAAGATAAAATAAAATTCATTAAGGTTGGCTTGAGTAAGGAGTCATTGGATGATGAGTTTCATTCAATGTCTTTTGAGACGCATGCTAGTGGATCTGTGCATATCGGGATTGTTGGTTTATGGCTCCATTTTAAAAAAGAACAGAAATGATATAGTCTTGGAAATCTAACATTAAAAGACCCTGTTTTCCAATTTATAAGAAAATTTGATAGAAAGCATATCTTCAACCCATAGAGGGCATTTAAGTCGTTACTGGACGTAAAATCAGAGGAAAATATGAACCATAATCACAATTACTGTACGTATGCATGCGTGCTGTCATTTTTGAATTTTTAACCTTTAATTTATCTAATATTCACCGCCCTACTCATAAAGCTATTGTAACTATTCGCATAGATACTGTAAGTATGCCCTTATTTGAGTTCTAGAAATACACATATTATTACCTTTATTTTTGTACTCAAAGTTAGGGTGAGTGCAGTTATGGAAAAAGTCGCCTTTTGATAGTTTTAAAATATTTGTTTTTTTGTGGTTCTAGTTCTGAAAAAATGGAGAGTATGTGAAAGGAGCACAAAATTTGGGTATAATATTAGCTAGGAGAAAAATTTAATTAGTTTATGATGGAGGTAGTTATGGGTTAATAAGGTGTGTGTCTACAACTGCATATGTAGGAGTATTCCAAGTTCTTGGTATTATTCCTACAGCTCCAGTTATATCAAACATCATTGGAAAAACAATTGAGGAAAAATTTAGGGTAGTCTCCATGCATGAGCACATTGCTAGAATGATGAGCAACGCTGATGCTTTCATTGCCTTACCAAGTGATTTTGGTACACTAGAGGAAAATTTTTAAATAGTCTCATAGGCACAATTGAATATCCACCATAAACTCATAAATCTATTTAATGTTAACCATTTCTTTGATGGTTTGTTGTCTTTCCTTGATCAAGCTGTAGAACAAAGGCTTATCTTACACTCAGCACAACAGATTCTCATCTCGGCTTCAAATGCTGATGAGTTGATTGATGCATTACAAGTATAACAACTTATTATTATTATTATTATTATTATTATTATTATTATTATACAATATAGAGTTCACATACACGTCATTAATCAAAACGTACATACAACATATCAAACACATAAATATCTACAGCTTATTTATTCTAGTTGAACAATTCTAGAGATACAGGTGCGAGTGTTGCACCTTCACCGGGATCTGAGCCAACTCGACCACAAACATTTTATTTGTTTCTGGGATCTGCCCATCATAGAGTAACTCGATCCAACATGCACTAAAAGCCAGAACCATAAAAAAATCTGCATAACTAACTTGCTGAACATAACATGGAAATATAGTGAGAATTAAATTCCAGTAAATTCAATAATAAATTATCATCAATATATCTCAACATGTCATGTTCATCTGTATAAACTACAGTAAATATCTTTGGTCACATGAATGCACTTTATCTATACACATGAAACTCGTACAGTAATGACATGTATGACAGGATTAACTATTTTTAGAATATCATATGATGACTATCAATTTATTTTTATATCAAGCTACCCCGGTCAGGGTGAGTATTTTCTACTCTCCGGTACAGCTTTTTTCGCTCCGTCTGACATGGCACATTTTTCTTTCTTTTCTCATTAACATAATCATAACTATTGGTAGGGTGTTGTAATAGCCGTAAATTTAACGAAAATTCCAACTAAAGAAAATTTGGAATAAAAGAGATAATTTTGAAAATAGGGATTCAGATTAAAGAAAATTTGAAATTAAAGAGAGGATTTCGAAAATGGAGTTAGTACCCGGTGAAAATAAGTTATTATTTACATGGAGAAAAGAATTATAAAAGAAATGTGAGAAATTTACGTTTCGGGGCAAAAATGCAATTTCTTAAAAGTTTCGGGGTTAAAATGTAAATAAGAAAATTTTGCAAGGACCTCCCTCAAAAAGTAAAATTTTGTAGAAAGTTCCCCCGAGATATTTTAAGGGCCTCAACCACTTCGGAAGTTGGTTATTTGCAGATTTCCATATCTCTTCAGAAACTTCTCCCCGAAAACCCTCTAACTTCTCTTTAAGATTTCTTCGCCTACGGACCTTGGATTTCGTCACCCCCACCACCAACGAATTCAGGACGAAGAGTTCTTCAAATCCATCTAATTGGTTTCTGGAGAATTGGCCGGAAATTGGCTGGAAAATTGAAGGGAAAATCGGCCAAAAAGGTAACCCCCAAAACACCTATTTTTAGTTCTCAAACGCACAAGCTAACACCGTAGATCGATCTAGAAGGCACTAAAACCTTTGGATCTCAAATTTCATCCAGATCCACCATCGCACGTGCCCCCACGCGCTGCATCTCTCTCAGTGAGTGAAGCCCACGCGCAGTTCCTTGGGCGGCACGTATAGCGCATGGCAGCCGAACCTCCTTGCGTTGACCTGTGTTGACCGAGCTCCCGGAGGCCAAATTTCACATATCCGGAGTCGTTTTTAAGGTTTTCGGACGTTCTGGAATCGATTTTAGGGTTTATTTTGCTAAATTCGTACAAGAAACTATGATTTTAAGGGTGTCTAATTTTGTACTTCAAAATGGTGAGTAGACAATTCTTCCTATGGCTTGTTTTTACTCTTCTTGAACTTTACATTGATAAATGAGTATGATTACATGTTATTTATACTTTCATATGTTCTTGAAATGGTTTGGAATGTCTGAAATAATTGGAATATGATATTTAGTTCAAGAAGAGTTTGATTTTGAAATGAATTTTGAAACACATTGAACATACGATTTTTAAATGTATTTACATGGCAAAGAAAATATGTTATGCATGTGACATTGATTTTACAGTGTTATGTTTGCCTCGGATATGGGCATCATTATATGATTCCCCTTATTGGAAAATTTATGATAAAAGATTTTGTACTGAGACTGAAAGCTCTGTCACTTTTATACATGTTTATATATATATATATATATATATATATATATATATATATATATATATGTATTGATGAATAATGACGAGTTATATGGCTTGAGACGGTAATGTGAAGGTGGTATTAGTGGTAATGTAAGGAGGCAGAAGGGTGATGAACTCACATTCCCTAATTAACTTTTGTGACGATGATAGTGGTAATGTGAGGAGGCAGTAGGGTGATGAACTCACATTCCTTGTTGATCTATTGAAGTTGTAGTCAGTGGTATTATGAGGAGGTAGTAGGGTGATGAACTCACATTCCCTGATTACCTATTGTGATTGTGACTATGGTAATGTGAGGAGGCAGAAGGGTGATAAACTCACATTCCATGTTTATCTATTGAGTATATTGAAAATTGTGACATACTTGGGCGTTATATAAAAGAATTGATTTTTAATGCTTATCAAATTTGATTTAAGATCAATTTGTATCATATGTGGTTACAGATATTTGAATGTGATTTGAACTGAGAATATTTTGAAAATGCGGATCCCATAAGGATGTACTTCTGAACGATAGATTTTGATATGATAAATTGTAATATATGAGTACATCCTTATGTTGATCTGAGAGGTCATAGGAGGTATTATCTGCTCACTGAGTTGTAAAACTCACTTCACGTGGTTGATATATTTTTCAGATAAAGACCCAAAATTTGGTCCTGCGGCTACTTGACCGACTAGGTGTCATACTTCGGTGGTGAGCCTAATTTGTTTCTAGGCTCTCAGTGCTTTATATTGTAATATATTTGTACTCTAGAGTTGCTCTGAACGTCACAGGCAGGATCCTTATTTCTGCTGTAAACTTGTTATATATAGACTTGGCATGTATAATTATTAGTTTTGTAAGTTTATAAACGTTTGAAAATACTCGGATATGTGATATTGTGAGACTATTTGCAAATGCGTAAGAATAAAGTTTATCGGATATTAAAGGTTTTCGCGTTCCTAAAGTAGGGATGTGACAAGTTGGTATCAGAGCAATAGGTTTCCCTGTGGCTATCAGAGCAAAGGATTCTTTAGTAGGACCTTTAGTATTGATATGAGCCAGACATATTTATACTTCAGGTGCTGCGGAGGGATTCTATAGGATATTCACTTCCTTTCTATTCCAAGTGTCTTTAAATTCCTTGTGTAAAGTGTGAATACATATTATAGTATCTTAAAGAGGTGTTTTATTCTGTATAGTTAATGATGCCGCCAAGAACTAGAGCGGTAACTAAAGAAGAAGCTGTAGATCATGCACCCTTTACTGAAGAGTCTGCACAATCTACAATACTAGTACAAAGAGGTTGTGGTAGAGGTCGACCTAGAGGAAGAGGCAGAGGTAGAGGGCGTGCACGAGGTTTGAGAACCCCACGACAAGATAAACAGACTCCTGTATCTGATAGAGTTACTGAGGAAAGAGTAGAAACCCCTCAGGAGCCACCTGATAGAACCGCTAATATGATTGTTGGTATAGATAGAAGTTTAGAAACATTGGTTGGATTTATAGTGGAACAGGGTAGAAGGGAAGGCCAGCCAGCAGAAAATGCTCCTGAAGTGCAAGAACTGGGAAGAACAGGGATTGAGGTGTCATTACCGCAATTCCTTAAGTTGAAACCTCTGACTTTTTCTAGGTCAGATGTTCAGAAAGACCCACAGATATTTATTGATGCTGTGAAACGAGCTTTTAGAGCCTTGGGGTGCTCTAGTAGAAGATCTGTTGAATTGGTGTCTTTTCAACTATCTGATGTGGCCCAAGTTTGGTTTGAGACATTTGTACAAGGACGGGCAGTTATTTTACCACCAATGGAGTGTGACAAATTTAAGGAAGCATTTATGATTCGCTTTCTCCCAACGAGTGAAAGAGACAAGAGGGCCAGAGAGTTTGAGGAATTGAGACAAACACCAAACATGTCAATTTCTGATTATGACATCCGTTTTACCCGGTTGTCCTGATATGCACCATATCTGGTCCCTACTGAAAAGGATAGAATTAAAAGGTTTGTTTTGGGATTGATACGCCCATTGTTTAAGTCGTTGGGTCCTCAGATGGATCATTTTTCAACTTATTCAGCAGCTATGAACTGTGCTAGAATGATGGAAACACGAGAGCAAGCAGACATAGAAGGTCTTAAGAGAAGGAAAAGAGATCGAGATAGTAATGCCCATACTAGATATAATCCTACTGTAAGTGGGTCAAGATTTCAAAATCCACAGCGTTTTACTCAAACAGGAGCTGGTAGTTCTAACCAGTCATCAGTTAAAATTAATAAGCAGAGAATGTTCCAAAGAGATATGAGACCCCCGAGTCAACAAGATTCAAGATCGATTCCCTTATGTCCCCTCTGCGGTAGGCCTCATACTGGACAGTGCCGCAGAAAAATAGGTGCCTGTTATAAGTGTGGACAAGTGAGTCATTTGATGAGGAATTTCCCACAATTACGAAGATTTAGTCAAGCATCAGTGCAACCAACTTAACCTCCTACATCTGCACTAGCACGACCTAGTAGAGCAGCTTCAGTCCAAGCAAGTAGTGGTGGTATTGGTAGAGGATCAAGAAATTGAGGGCAAGAACTAGCTCGAGTTTTTGCCTTGACATGATAGGATGCTCAGGCTTCAAATGCAGTTATGACAGGTACATTATCAGTATGTTCTCATAAAGCATATGTCCTGTTCGATCCTGGCTCTACACATTCTTATATATCACCATGCTTTGCTAAGAAATTGAGTAGAGATCCCACTAGTTTATATTGTTTTTTTATGGTTGCTACTCCAATGGGAGAATTCTTGTTGGTAAATGATGTGTATAGATCATGTGAAATTTCGATAGAGGATAAGGAAACTCTTGTAGATTTGATAGTTCTAAATATGGTAGACTTTGATGTGATTCTAGGAATGGATTGGTTGTCATCATGTCATGCCATTCTAGACTGTCACCATAAGGTGATTAAGTTTAATGTCCCTGGAGAACCTTCTTTCTCAATACAAGGAGACCATAATGAGGTGCCTAGTAATTTAATATCTGCACTGACAGCTTATAAATTGTTACAAAAGGGATGCCAGGGGTATTTAGCAGTAGTCAAGGATGTTGATATGAAATATACAAGTGTAGAACATGTTCCAGTAGTTAAAGAATTTCCTGATGTGTTTCTTGAAGAGTTGCTAGGATTACCACCAGACCGAGAGATTGAGTTTAGTATTGAATTCTCCCTGAAACATAACTAATATCCATACCTCCTTATCGGATGGCACCTGCAGAACTTAAGGAATTAAAGGAACAACTACAAGATTTACTAGATAAAGGTTTTATTCGACCCAGTACATCTCTCTGGGGTGCTCCTGTTCTATTTATGAAGAAAAAGGATGGATCTGTACGTCTATGTATTGACTATAGGCAGTTGAACAAAGTGACTATACAAAATAAATATTCTCTACCTAGAATAGATGATCTGTTTGACCAGTTACAAGGTACTCAATGTTTTTCAAAAATTGATCTGAGATTCAGGTATCATCAATTGAAGATAAAGAAGGAAGATATTTTGAAAACTACTTTTAGGACTCGGTATGGGCACTACGAGTTCTTAGTAATGCCATTTGGTTTAACGAATGCCCCAACTGCATTTATGGACTTAATGAATAGGGTATTTAAACCTTTCCTGGATCAGTTTATTATTGTATTTATTGATGATATTCTGGTGTATTCAAAGAGTTCAGAGGAGCATGAGCGACATTTAAGGATAGCTTTGTAAACCCTAAGAGAACACCAGTTATATGCTAAGTTTTCAAAGTGTGAATTTTGCCTTAGTAGTGTTACGTTCCTAGGGCATGTGGTTACCAAAGATGGTATTCATGTTGATCCCAAAAAGATAGAAGCAGTACAGCAATGGACACGTCCTACAACAATAATTGAAATTCGTAGTTTTCTCGGGTTAGCAGGCTATTACCGTAGATTTGTTAAAGATTTTTCAAAAATAGCTGATCCTTTGACCAGGTTGAATAGGAAAGGAATAAAATTTGAGTGGTCTGATATTTGTGAAGAGAGTTTTCAAAAACTAAAGGAGTGCTTAACTACAGCCCTAGTCCTTACCATTCCTACGGATACTGGAGATTATGTGGTATACTGTAATGCATCTAGACTAGGCTTAGGCTGTGTGTTAATACAAAATGGAAGAGTAGTTGCTTATGCATCCAGACAGTTAAAGAAACATGAACAGAATTATCTCACCCATGGTTTAGAGATGGAAGCTGTAGTATTTGCTCTAAAGATTTGGAGACATTACCTGTATAGAAGAACTTGTGAGATTTATACAGATCACAAGAGTCTCAAGTATATTTTTCAACATAAGGATCTTAATTTGAGGCAAAGAAGATGGATGGAACTACTGAAAGATTATGACTGTACGATTTTGTATCTTTTAGGTAAAGCAAATGTAGTAGCTAATGCTCTGAGCATGAAGTTCATAGGAAGTTTGGCTCATATAGCAGAGGTGCGACGACCATTGTTAGAAGAAATCCATAAGTTAGAAAGTAAGGGGATAAGGTTTGAAGTAAAAGAACCGAGAATATTATTGGCTCATGTGCAGCTCCAATCTTCCTTAGTTGAGCAAATCAAAGCTGATCAAGACTAGGATGCTAGTTTGCTCAAGATTAAGAGTGAATTGAAGGATAGCAAGGATTCTAAATTCTCAGTGGATAATGAAGGGGTATTATGATACGGTAGACGATTATGTGTCCCAAATGTTAATGATTTGAGGAAACAAGTTTTGGAGGAAGCACATCGATCTACATATACCATACACCCAGGAACGACAAAGATGTATCAAGACATGAAGGAATTGTATTGGTGGGATGGTATGAAAAGGGAAATCGCAAAGTTTGTTTCCCATTGTCTGACATGCCAATAGGTGAAAGCTGAACATCAACGACCCGCTGGGTTACATCAGCGAATAGAAATACCAGAATAGAAGTGGGAGAGAATTACTATGGATTTTATCACGGGATTACCAAGGACTCCCAAAGGTAATGATTCTATCTGGGTCATTATAGACCGCATGACGAAGTCAGCACACTTTCTGCCTGTGAAAACAACCTACAATGTAGCTCAGTATGCAAGGCTCTACTTAAATGAAATAGTTATGATACATGGAGTCCCTATATCGATTATATCTGATCGAGGGCCTTAATTCACAGCACGATTTTGGAAAGCTTTTCAAGAGGCATTAGGAACGAAGTTGGATTTGAGCACAACTTTTCATCCCCAAACCGATGGTCAGTCTAAGCGTACAATTCATATTTTAGAAGACATGCTTTGAGCCTGCATTTTTTATTTTGGTGGAAGTTGGGATATGTACTTGTCTTTGGCAAAGTTTGCGTATAATAATAGTTACCAAACTAGTATACAGATGGCTCCATTCGAAAATTTGTATGGTAGAAGGTGCAGATCCCCCATTGGATGGTTCGAAGTGGGCGAGGCTAAACTTATAAGGCCAGATCTTGTACAAGATGCTTTGAACAAGGTAAAACTGATTAGTGAAAGGCTACAGGCAGCTCAAAGTAGACAAAAGGCGTATGTTGACAATAGACAAAGGGAGTTGGAATTTTCAGAGGGTGAACAAGTGTTCTTGAAAGTCTCACCCATGAAAGGAGTGATGAGATTTGGAAAGAAAGGGAAGTTAAGCCCTCGGTATATATGCCGTTTTGTAATATTGGATAGAATAGGTGCAGTGGCATATCGCATAGCTCTGCCACCAGAACTGAGTGATGTTTATCCAGTATTTCATGTATCTATGTTATGGAAATACTTACCGGATCCTACTCATGTCATTTAACCCCAGAAAATTCAATTGGATAAGAATTTAACCTATGAGGAAAAGCTGATGTCTATTGCTGATCGACAAGTGAAAAAGTTTCGATCACGAGATATTCCTATGGTTAAGGTGATATGGCAAAATCACTCATATGAGGAAGCTACGTGGGAAAGAGAAGATGACATCCGCGCCAGATATCCGCATTTGTTTGAACAATGATATTAGTATTTTTTTGCAACTATGGTGATGAAATTTGGGGATCGAATTTCTTTAAGGGGGAAGAATGTAATAGCCATAAATTTAACAAAAATTCCAACTAAAGAAAATTTGGAATAAAAGAGATAATTTTGAAATTGGGGATTCAAATTAAAGAAAATTTGGAATTAAAGAGAGGATTTCGAAAATGGAATTAGTACTCGGTGAAAATAAGTTAATATTTACATGGAGTAAAGAATTATAAAAGAAATGTGAGAAATTTACGTTTCGAGGCAAAAATGCAATTTCTTAAAAGTTTCGGGGTTAAAATGTAAATAAGAAAATTTTGCAAGGACCTCCCTCAAAAAGTGAAATTTTGCAGAAAATTCCCCCGGGATATTTTAAGGGCCTCAACCACTCCGGAAGTTGGTCATTTGCAGATTTTTCCATCTCTCTTCAGAAACTTCTCCCCAAAAACCCTTTAACTTCTCTCTAAGATTTCTTTGCCTACGGACCTCGGATTTCGACACCACCACCACCAACGGATTCAAGACAAAGAGTTCTTCAAATCCATTTGATTAGTTTTTGGAGAATTGTCCGAAAATTGGCTAGAAAATTGAAGGGAAAATCGGTCAAAAAGGTAACCCCCAAAACACCTATTTTTAGTTCTCAAACGCAAAAACTAACACCGTAGATTGATCCAGAAGGCACCGAAACCTTTGGATATCAAATTTCAGCCAGATCCACCACCGCATGTGCCCTCACGCGCAGCTCCTTGGGCGGCACGTGTAGCGCATGGCAGCCGGACCTCTTTGCGTTGACCTACGTTGACCGAGCTCCCGAAGGCCAAATTTTGCAAATCCGGAGTTTTTTTTAAGGTTTTCGAACGTTCCGGACTTGATTTTGGGGTTTATTTTACTGAATTCGTATAAGAAACTAGGATTTTAAGGGTGTCCAACTTTGTACTTCAAAGTGGTGAGTAGACAATTCTTCTTATGGCTTGTTTTTACTCTTCCTGAACTTTACATTGATAAATGAGTATGATTACATGTTATTTATACTTTCATATGTTCTTGAAATGGTTTAGAATGTCTGAAATAATTGGAATATGATATTTAGTTCAAGAAGAGTTTGATTTTGAAATGAATTTTGAAACACATTGAACATACGATTTTTAAATGTATTTACATGGCAAAGAAAATATGTTATGCATGTGACATTGATTTTACAGTGTTATGTTTGCCTCGGATATGGACATCATTATATGATTCCCCTTATTGGAAAATTTATGATAAAAGATTTTGTACTGAGACTGAAAGCTCTGTCACTTTTATACATGTTTATATATATATATATATATATATATATATATATATATGTATGTATTGATGAACAATGATGGGTTATATGGCTTGAGACGGTAATGTGAAGGTGGTATTAGTGGTAACGTGAGGAGGCAGTAGGGTGATGAACTCACATTCCCTATTGATCTATTGAAATTGTAGTCAGTGGTATTGTGAGGAGTCAGTAGGGTGATGAACTCACATTCCCTGATTACCTATTGTGATTGTGACTATGGTAATGTGAGGAGGCAGAAGAGTGATGAACTCACATTCCATGTTTATCTATTGAGTATATTGAAAATTGTGACATACTTGAGCATTATATAAAAGAATTGATTTTTAATGCTTATCAAATTTGATTTAAGATCAATTTGTATCATATGTGGTTGCAGATATTTGAATGTGATTTGAACTGAGAATATTTTGAAAATGCGGGTCCCATAAGGATGTACTTCTGAACGATAGATTTTGATATGATAAATTGTAATATATGAGTACATTCTTATGTTGATCTGAGAGGTCATAGGAGGTATTATCTGCTCACTGAGTTGTAAAACTCACTACACGTGGTTGATATATTTTTCAGATAAAAACCTAGAATTTAGTCCTGTGGCTACTTGACCGACTAGGTGTTGTACTTCGGTGGTGAGCTTAACTTGTTTCTAGGCTCTCAGTATTTTATATTGTAATTTATTTGTACTCTAGAGTTGCTCTGAACGTCACAGGCAGGATCCTTGTGTCCACTGTAAACTTGTTATATATAGACTTGGCATGTATAATTATTAGTTTTGTAAATTTATAAACGTTTGAGAATACTCGGATATCTGATATTGTGAGACTATTTGCAAATGCGTAAGAAATAAAGTTTATCGGATATTAAAGGTATTCGCATTCCTAAAGTAGGGATGTGACAAGCGTCCCCTACTGGTGCCCTACACGGATTGCCATGTGACTGTGCTCATTTCTTTTCTTTTCACAATGATAGCCAAAAATATGCTTTCAATAACAAGTATATAACTATTACAATGGTAAGAAATTCATGCAATGGCAATGACTATGGCATATACTAGTCATTTATTATTTTCATTTTTAAGATTCTTCTTCTTTTTTAAATATTATTTTTATTTCATTATTTTCTTCATTCAGGTTTTCATCGTATCTGACTTTCTCTTACTAACCAGAGCATAACTCCATCATTTTAACTTGGATTTAGGTGATCTTGGTGTTAATTTAAAGATAAAACAATTATCTAAAACTATTATGTTGAACAGTTTAGCAAATTATTAAGGAATCTTGGTGATATTACTCCCTCAAAATACAGGTGATTTCTTCTTGGGTAAATTCTGACCTCTACTTACTAATATATCCATATCTCTCTCATACGAATTCCAAATGGAGTGATTCCAATGGATAAAAATCGGTGACACATATAGCTATAATTTTTCTGTTAACTATTTATTTTAATTCCCTACAAAATGTTTCCAAAAATTAAAACACAGAAGCTATCCCCTGATTAACCATTTTCTAACTATTGCCTACTAATTAGACCATATCTTCCTCATATTGACTCCAAATTGAGTGATTCCAGTGGCTAGAAATTCGTGACATATATAGCTATAATATTTATGTTAACCATTTATTTTAATTCCCTACAGAATGTTCCCAAAAATTAAAATGTAGAAGTTATTCTAACATATTCTTCCTTGATTAACCATTTTCTGACCATTGCTTACTAATCAGACCATAGAAGATAGAATTTACTACAACTTTTATGCTCAAGTAGTCAATAAATTCAGATATTAAAAGGGTCAAAATAGGGCTAGAAAATATCATTTTTGCTGTTGCAGTCCACCCTGTCCTTGCTCCAGTATTTTGGCCATAAATCACAAATTATGTGGCAAATGTTTCTACACCTTATATGGATGGAAAGATAATGAAAATATCTATAACATTTATAATGATGGGATTAGCGAATTTGGTGAATATCAAGGAGATATCTCACAATGACTTTTGATGAACATAATGTAACACAACTTGTCAACTTTAGTGCAATTTTCTACCCACCATCTTTGTCATCTACTCCCCCTGTTGTGTCTATAAATAGAGACATCTTTGAGCTAGAGAGAGGGGAGAAAGGTTGGAGAGTGAGCTTGGAAAAGTTTTGTTGGAGTTTTACGTGTTTGTAATGTTTTTCTCTCTTTAGACATTTTTTATCTTTACTTTCTTTCATAAATTTTATCATGCTTCTTCATCTTTCATTTTGCTTTCTTACTTTGATTATGGAGAACTAATCTCATAATGCTAAGTTTAAAGGGTGAAACTCTTGGTATGAAAATAATAATTTATCTAACTCTTAATTTAAATATTTATATTTGATGTTCTATTTATTTTCTTGTTATTTTTTTCTTAGAGGATGACTTTGTTACCCATCTGTTATTTATTTTCTTGTTATTTTCTTTCTTAGAGGATGGTTTTGCTTCCCTTTCTATTATTTATTTTTTGTCTCTCTGTTATTATTTTCTTGTTATTTTTTCCTTAAAGGATGGCTTTGTCGCCCCTCTATTGTTATTTTCTCTATTTTTTTTTTATTATTTTCCTTCTGCGGCGATAGCTATGTCAGCTCTCTGTTATTTACTTTTTTGTTACTTACTTTCTTATAGGATGGTTTAGTTGTCCCTCTGTTATTTATTTTCATGTTATTTACTTTTTTAGAAGATGGTTTTGTTGCCCCTATGTTATTTATTTTCTTTGTTAATGGCTAGTTTTACTGCATACTTTATGTTATTATTATTATTATTGACTCTGCCACCTATCTGTTATTAAGTTTTTCTTTGTTTTACATTTTTTCATTTTTAATTTTGTGAAGTGTGAATCTTGATACATTGTAGACAATCTTTGGCACAATAAATTCTTGAATCATTTTTGATTTATTGTAGACAATATAATGATTGGCACAGCGTATACTTGAATCCATTTTACAAGAATTGTTTTATTATTAGTAATACAATAAAAAGAAGGAAAATACACTTGATATGTAAACTAAAGTGAGTTGATGGTAACACATGAATATGTTCTGTTATTAGGCAAAACGCCTTCTAATTGGTAATTATCCTCCCTTGTTGTGTGCTTAGAATTATATTATGGTTCTGATATGCAATCCTTCAAACTACTTTCAAATTTGAATTATTTTATTTTATTTTCACTATGAAAAAATTTCTTAGAATTTGTCAAATTTTCTACAAACAACCATTTAGTTATTCTAATTACAAAATTTATCATTCTTGATTTCTTTAATTTCTTTTAAGTCAATTTTGTTAATATTATACTTTTTGACTATAATTCTTTTACTTGGTTTATAATTTCATCATGTAAAATTTGTGCCCTCAGCTAGTCCCATTTCATTTGACTTTTAGATAAAGAAATAGAGTTTGATCCATTGTTAGTGGCAAAGTAAACTATTAGGCTGTTTTTGGTAAGCTAACCTTGTTCCATGGGCTTAATGTTATTGTTTTTTTGTATTGTAAATTTTTACTTTAGAAGTGATACATATGCCGTAGGAAATATCCTTGTTTTTCTTTATATAATAGATGTGTTTGAATTGTGATAAATCGACTTGCATGGCTTAGAAAGCAAAACTCTCAAAAGTATATATACATGGATTTTACTGCATATCATTATATTATGTTATATTTGATATTTAGATTATGTTTATATTAGGTCAAAGGCTTACAGGATGAGATTATTCTCGATACCCATGCTAGTTCGTACTTCTAATTTGGAGTCGTGACACTAAAGAAAACTATAAAAACTATATAACACCTATAATTTAAACCCTAACAACTCTATTTGTACCTCTTTACAATTAAAGCGCTAAAAAGTAAATTGCAAATTAAAATCTACGTAAAAGGTCCTAGCATCATAACATTGTAACGCAACGTCATGACTTTGCATTTCTTTCCTTTTCTAACATCAAAAAATTTCCCTTATTCTCATAATGCCAATGTCATAACTTTGGTTTTTTTTTTGTATGTGTGAACGTTGTGACTCTAAGGTTCTCTTTCATTTCCATTGTTATGGCTTTAATTTTTGTTGCAAGTATAACATGGTGACTCTAGCAATTCATTTTGGCATCGAAATTTCTTCTCGAATTCTTCATCTACTATGTTGCAATTTCTTCTCTAATAGCTTTCTAGTTCCCCTATTGATTTTAATACTGCATAAATGAGATGGGTTGGTTCAATTCCTATCAAAATTTATAAAAATATGAATATAAATAACTTTATAAAAATTTGCATTTCCCTAAAGGACAAGCCACAAATATGAGCATAAATAAATGCTAAACAACACACTTTGGACAAGTTATCACACCTCCAAACATGAACCTCTGCTCGTCCTCAAGTAAATAAGAACAAAATCCCAAAAAAAATGTCAAACAATTCAATTGCACAACTAGGAAACGTTTTAAAAAGATAGGATATATCATACCTATAATCTTAGAAATTGGAATCAAATTTCAATAATAGAACACCCAAGGGATACCAAAAATAAATTCCAAACTCAATTACTATACTAGTTTCACATAGTCTTAGTGTGCATGTGCTCTAAACCAGTTATTCTTAATTAAACATACTTATGTGCATGAAAAAACTACAGGATCATTTAACTCAAATTTCATTATTCTCTTCATTAATAAAAATTAACCATAATCAAAGATCATCAGGTCATTCCTTGGTTGTAATGGGGCTAAGGTGAGGGTAAGATATAAGAAAGTTTTAGGTTAACTTCCACTTGGAATTTTCTTCAATTCACCCTTGCTTTTCCTTTTCACTAGGAAATATACTTTCTCTCCTCTTCCTTTTTCTTTCTTTATTCATAATGTCTCAATGCTTTGAATTTCTATTTTTCTTTGAATGCATATTTTCCTTTCTTTCTCCTTTTCTTTTATTATTGCTCCTTTTGAATTCTTTACTTTATGCATATACCTAGTAGGTAAAGGTTTTTCTTTTTCAAGTCTAACATTAGGCCAAGGCATGTTTCACAAGGCAAATAAGAATATAAAAGAGACAAATCATTAAAGCTTAACAAGGTTAACTAGGGAAAATTTTTGTAATTAAGGTTTGGCAAGAGGCTCAAACTAATCAAAAATTACCTTAATCCTTTCTTTGACTAAGATAATTGAAAATTAAAAATTTCACTTTCAGAATAATTCAAGTAATCTCAAAACTATGTAACTAATGCATGCTACATAATTGCCCCATATTAAACACATTTAGTGAGATATTTAGTGTATCAAATTGCTACCATATGCTAGCATTCACTGTAACGCCCCTAATTTACATTACATAAAATAAACACTTTTTATTTATTTATTTATTTTTCGCAATCAGATATTTTCCATAAAGATACATAATTCAATTCTTTGTCATTTCTCTCATGTATACATAATATACAAATCAAGTCTATAAACATCAAAGTACAGTAAAAACGAGGATCTTGTTTGTAGCGTTCAGAGCACTCTAAAATATAAACACAGTATAATTCAAAGACCGTGAGTCTTGGAAGCAACGTAGACTCACCAAGAGAATATATTACCTATCTGCCGAATCAAACTCTCATATTCTTATCTGAAAAATGTGGAAATATCGTGTAGTGAGTTTGACAAATCAGTGAGCAAATAATTCCTCCTATGACCTCTTAGGTCAGCATATGGATGTACTTATATTTTAAAATGTGTCACATAGAAAATACAGTTCAAAAGTACACTCATATGGGACCTGTATTTCAAATATTCTTAAATTAAAGGATATTCAGATATCCAAAACCATATGCACCATGGTATGATCATTAAAAAAATGTTGTTTTGCTTAGCTGTATAAACTATAGTAAAATATTAAGATTTAAAGATAAAATCATCACTTTGACAATAACCTGCCTCACTCGGCGATCTGGTTAATGCAATGAAAATATAATTTATTTGCTATACGCATAGTGACCTTGTCCCTAGTCACAATAAGTGATCAGGGAATGTGAGCACATCACCCTCCTGCCTCCTCACATTACCACTATCACCCGGTTGGAGCGGCCCTCCCCCGGCTCACTCAGGCTAATAAGGCGTCCCCTATTTGGTACCGTTACAAGCCATCATTCAATCTCATTTATAATATGACATGCATCATTTTCACAAGTATATCGCTTTACAAATCAATGCATCGTACACATAATATTCATTTTATCAAATAATGATGAATACATTTAGAACCACATATTCAATGAGTTCCAAAATTCAATGCGTCGTGCACATAATATTAACTTTATCAAATAATGATAAATACATTTAGAACCACATATTCAATGAGTTCCAAAATACATTTCTAAAACCATACTCTTCTAGAACTATGTGCCAGTTCATAAGTATAACAGATATTTTAACACATTTCAAAAACTTATAATAGTATAAATAATTTATAAACAGAAACAATAATACATTTATAATTCAAGAAGAGCATGGGGCAAGTCATAGAAAGAAGTATCTACTTTCAAGGTAAGGCTCCTGGTTGGACAACCCTAAAATATACTTTTTCTAATTTGAATTTGATCGATTAGACCTCAAAAACGTGTCCAGAGGGTCCAAAGACTTAAAAAATGACTCTAGAAGTTGGTCACTATTCACTCGCACGAAAATTACTATTCACGATGAACAAAAAGTTGTCAGATAGCTGAAAAATTTCTTATCTTAAGGTTTACCTAACTCCTGAATCCATCTACGGTGTCAGAATTTCAATTAGAGGTCTCTAAGTAAGAGTTTCAAAGTTTACCTTTTTCTGAAATTTTCTACTTTATATCTATAGCGATTCAACAGCTGATTTGAAAAATTAATCGGTTAAAACTATAATATTCTTCGTCCTGAATCCAATAACACCTTCAGTTTTGAGATCGGAAGCCAATAGGCACTCCAAATTTAGAAAGAAACTTGAAAGTTACTATTCACTCACTATTCATCCTCTCAAATTTTTTTCGAAATTTGCGTCATCTCCCACCTTCCGCCTTCCCTTTTATTTTTAATTATTATTATTATTATTTAATAATTAATAATAAGATTTTCTTTTATATAAATTCATATAAATTTCGTTTTTCATCCTAAAACCTCCAAAAAATTCCTAAAAATTATCATTCTCATAAACCTTTAGTTGAACTCTTAAATCATAATTTTTCTTGATAAATATCTCAATAAAACAAATCACAAAATAAATATCTTTATACATAATAAAAGAAAGAATATTTCTAAAAATAGAACAAAATTTAATTAGAGGTTAATGTAATTATTTTAAACAAAACAATACTTCTTTTAATTAAAAATCTACTTCTAGCAAAACATAACCATTTTTAAACAAATGAAAATATATTTGTTTACAGCAAAACATTATTATTTAAAATTAAAAATTACGGGATGTTACATTCTTCCCCCCTTAAGAAATTCGGTCCCCGAATTTCAGCCCATTCTACCACATGTAGGGAATAAAATCAAGGCATAATTCGGAATTACCAACCTTATTACTCAAATAATTGGGAATATCTTTTCTGTATAACATCTTTACTTTTTAAAATGTCTCTTCACTTGAGTGATTTTGCCATATAACTTATCCATAGGGATTTCTTTCATCCATAAGTTCTTCACTTGTCGATCAACAATAAACATCAATTGTACCCATAGTTAAGCCAAATTTTTGTCCAATTGAATTTCTTAAAATTAGGTAACATAAGAAGAATCTAATATATACTTCTTTCGAAACCTCATTACCTCTTTCATTGGTGATTTCTTCAAAAATATGTAGTCACCAACTGATAATTTCTAGTGCTCAACATTCATGATTCCTTTATACTTTTGTCCTGTATTGAATTATTTGTATTCCTTTTCTAATCAATTTCACTTTATATCCTCAAGCTCACATGGATATATCTATGGATCAATATTAGAAAACACACTCATAAAAGAACATATTCACATCCATATTGGGGTAACTATCTTTTCTTATTTCAGACTTCTATCAAGTCATCTTTGATTCTCACATGTCAACATCATCCCATAAATATCATCATCTTAATCTATCATTTATTTTTATCCTAAAATCTATTAATCAATATGTTAAACATACGTAGCAATAAATCCATCAATCATTTTATAACATTTATGTACTATTGGCACATGTCTAAGAATTCTACTTACCTCATCACAGTAACTCTATATCTTCTTATTAACACCAATAAATTCATTATCAAAAATTTCAAACCTTTCTCTATCATATCCAAAAGCACCTTATTCTAACTTATGTCAATCTCATTTAATTCACCCAATCATTTTAAGAAGATTTTTCTCAACAATTACGCATACATGAATTCTCAATTTCAACATAATTCGCATCTTAGATACTAGACACAAATATCTTAATCACTTTCATTATTTTTGGACATGATTCTCGTAGTATTCTCCATATTTCCAAATTAAGAGTTCAAAGATTAATTTAAATCCTACTTCCCATATTTTATTCCTCACGAACTTCAATACCACTAATTCTCTTGATTACATTCGTCAAAACACCATAAGATCAGCATCTGTCCATTCCTTTCAAAATCTCTATTACTTTAACCTACTAACCAATTGGACACCATAATAACTGAGTTTCAAAGAAAATAAATTAACCTTCCTTATAATATGGAAAACAAATCTTGCATTTAATACCAAATATTAATGTAGGACAATGCAGCAGAAAATGTGGAATATTTAATAGAGCATGGTGCCAAAATAGGAAGTTAGAAATTTGGACAAAGCATTGAAATAAAATTAAAATCGGTGGCCGTAAATCTTAAAAATCTGTAAACAAAAATCTACTTGTTATATCGGCACAAGTCGGTGGCCGCAAGGTTTGAATATACGTGCCAAAATCTACTTTAAATCTATTGGTATTCGTTGGAAAGATAGCACATGAAGAAAACAAACATTTCATGTGAAAATCAAAAAATATGTAGATAACTGGTAGGATGTAGTTGATTGCTTCAAAATAGATGTAATCAATCAACTGTAAAATAACCAGTCCAAATTAAAATTTCTCAAAATAGCTAGTCGACTTAATAATACTGATAGTCGACTGGCAAGAACATTGGGATAACAAGAAAAATCATTTAATTGTCCCTCTTCGATAATTATCTGGTTTGCATCTTTACTTTTTTTTTTTACAATTACGCCTATCTCCTACAACTTCCCTACAAGAATCAAAACATCAATGCCTCATCAAGGACAACAAGAAAAAGACAAATTTCTAGTGATATCTTAACCTTATTCTCTTTATATGCCTAATGTGAGCGACTATCACAACTACTATACATATACATGCTTGCCGTCATTTTTAAAAATTTCACCTTCAATTTAGCTAATATCCACCAATCACTCACATACTATTCTAATTATTCCCGGCCTATTCACATAGCTATCATAAGTATGTCATTCTCTGAGTTCTATAAATGCAAACGTTAATTTTTTTACTTTCATACTCCAAGTTAAGGTGTGTGTAGCTATGGAGGGAATCACATTTCGTTAATTTCGAAATATTTGTGTCTTTTGTGGTTCCAATCCTAGAAAAGATGAAGAGTATGTGAAAGCAGCACAAAACCTGGGTATGGTACTGGCCAGGAGAAAAATTCATTTAGCCTATAGTGGTGGTAATTGTGGATTAATGGGGTGTGTGTCCACAGCTTCCCATGTAGGAGGATGCCAAGTTCTAGGTATTATTCCTACAGCTCTAGCTGCATCTAACATCATAGGAAAGGAAATTGGAGAAGAGTTTAGGGTAACTTCCATGCACGAGCGCATGGCTAGAATGATAAGCAATGCTGATGCCTTCATTGCCTTTCCAAGGGGTTTTGGTACTTTAGAAAAGATTTTCCAAATAGTCTCTTGGGCATAATTAAATATGTATCACAAACCGATAGGTTTGTTAAATGTTAACCACTTCTTTGATGGTCTGTTGTCTTTCCTTGATCATGCTGTGGAACAAAAGTTCATCTCACACTCAGCACGATGCATTCTCATCTTGGCTTCAAATGCTGAGGAGTTAATTGATACTTTACAAGCATATGTTCATGTACCTGATCCAACTATGGCTCAAATAGAATGGACAACAGATAACCGTAGAAAGCGCAAATTGGATTTGGATCTTCATCTTTACATGTAGTAAAACGTAGCTATTATTGTACCACTTTTATTTTCTTAGAGTCTACTTGGACACTATCTTTACCAACCATACTTACTTAGAGTTGGTAAAACTATCTTTGAATGTTGCTTATGATCCTCTGTACTTTTGAAATATTCTAGTTTATCATCAATAAATATAATAACAAGTTAATTCAGGGATTTAATTACTATTCATTAAATCTATGAATGCAGCTAGGTTATTTGTCAAATTAAATAACATAACTAAGGACTCATAATGCCCATAATGGGTACTAAAAGAAAATTTTTGTACATCTTCTTCTCTCATCCTCAATTAATATTACTTATATCTCAAATCAATTTTTGAAAAACATTGAGCACCTTGTAATTGATCAAACAGATCATCTATACGAGGTAATGGGTATTTATTTCACACTGTCACCTTATTCAACTGTATTAGCTAAACGCATTTCAAAACACTTAAACGAGGTCAACCCATTTTGCATACCTCAAATTTTAAATTTCCATGGATAAACATTCCTTTATCATAATGCTTATACATAGTATTATTGAAAACCACACTGTCTTCGAATTCTTTATATCGACAAAATATATTATTGAAAATATTATCTTCATAGATTCTCTGCTCTCAAATTCAATACAACCCATAACTTATCAAATCCATTTATATACATAGGTTCGAACTCATCCATCCGAAAAACAAAAATTTATATCTATTTCCAAAACACTCACTTTATTACAAACTGTTATCTTGGAGTTAACAATCTCAATCACATCATAACCCACTATCAATATTATATTAGCTGTTTTTCATATTGTTTCACGTAATCAAATCAAACAATCAATTCAACCCTTCTTGACATCTAAACAAGCCATTCCCTTTGTGTTCGAATAGAATTTTCTTATTTTCAGCTAATGTTCCAAGAGGGTTCTTTTTATCTCTTTTCGTCAAAACAAGTTCAAAAGCTGAACTAGTAGTCCACACACAAAATGTACCATATATGACATACGCATAGATGTTTAAATCTCGCATATCTAAGGAAAAGAATTAGAAGGAAGAAAATGATGACACCCTATAGAATTCCACAACAGCACCGTGAATATAAATATGTCTGTAGTTACATACCCATACTCAAAGTCCTACTACAGAATTCTTTGCTCTGTTAGCCACAGGGAAACCTAATGCTCTAATAATAACTTGTAACGCTCCCAATTTACGTTACATAAAATAAACACTTTTTATTTATTTATTTATTTTCCACAATCAGATATTTTCCATAAAGATACATAATTCAATTCTTTGTCATTTCTCTCATGTATACATAATATACAGACCAAGTCTATAAACATCAAAGTACAGCAGAAATGAGAATCTTGCCTGTAGCGTTCAGAGCACTATAGAATACAAACACAGTATAATTCAAAGACCATGAGTCTTGGAAGTAATGTAGACTCACACAGAAAATATATCACCTATCTGCCGAATCAGACTCTCATATTCTTATCTGAAAAATGTGGAAGTATCGTGTAGTGAGTTTGACAACTCAATGAGCAAATAATTCCTCCTATGACCTCTTAGGTTAGCATATGGATGTACTTATATTTTAAAATGTGTCACATAGAAAATATAGTTCAGAAGTACATTCATATGGGACTCGTATTTCAAATATTCTTAAATCAAAGGATATTCAGATATCTAAAACCATATTCACCATGGTATGATCATTAAACAAATATTGTTATGCTCAGCTGTATAAGCTATAGTAAAATATTAAAATTTGGAGATAAAATCATCACTTTGAAAATGACCTGCCTCACTCGGCGATCTGGTCAATATAATGAAAATATAATTCATTTGTTATACGCATAGTGACCTCGACCCTAGTCACAATAAGTGATCAAAGAATGTGAGTACATCACCCTCCTGCCTCCTCACATTACCACTATCACCCGGTTGGAGCAGCCCTCCCCCGGCTCACTCAAATTAATAGGACGTCCCCTATACGGTACCGTCATAAGCCATACAACTAGCCGACATGCATCAATACATATATATACATGGAAAATATCAAGCAACTCGCCATGAGCTTTATGCTTGCCATTCAATCTCATTTATAATATGACATGTATAATTTTCACAAGTATATCGCTTTACAAATCAATGCATCATGCACATAATATTCACTTTATCAAATAATGATAAATACATTTAGAACTACATATTCAATGAGTTCTAAAATTCAATGCATCGTGCACATAATATTAACTTTATCAAATAATGATAAATACATTTAGAACAACATATTCAATGAGTTCCAAAATACATTTCTAAAACCATACTCTTCTTGAACTATGTGCCAGTTTAAGTATAACAGATATTTTAACACATTTCAAAAACTTGTAATAGTATAAATAATTTATAAATCGAAACAATAATACATTTATAATTCAAGAAGAGCATGGGGCAAGTCATAGAAAGAAGTATCTACTCACAGGGTAGGACTCCTGGTTGGACAGTCCTAAAATGTACTTTTCTAATCTGAATTTGATCGATTAGACCTCCAAAACGTGTCTGGAGGGTCCAAAGACTTAAAAAATGACTCTGGAAGCTGTTCACTATTCACCCACATAGAAATTACTATTCACGATGAAGAAAAAGTTGTCAGATAGCTAAAAAATTTCATATCCTATGGTTTACCTAACTCCTGAATCCATCTACTGTGTTAGAATTTCAATTAGAGGTCTCTAAGTAAGAGTTTCAAAGTTTACATTTTTCAGAAATTTTCTACTTCAGATCAATGACGATTCAACGACTGATTTGAAAAATTGATTGGTCAAAACCGTAGTATTCTTCGTCCTGAATCCAATAACAACTTCAGTTTTGAGATCGAAAGCTAATAGGCGCTCCAAATTTAGAAAGAAACTTGAAGGTTAGTATTCATCCTCTCAAATTTTTTTTAAAATTTGCGTCGCCTCCCATCTTCCGCCTTCCCTTTTATTTTTTTATTTTTAATAATAATAATAATTATTTAATAATTAATAATAGGGTTTTCTTTTATATAAATTCCGTTTTTCATCCTAAAACCTCCCAAAAATTCCTAAAAATTATCATTCTCATAAACCTTTAGCTGAACTCTTAAATTATAATTTTTCTTGATAAAAATCTCAATAAAGAAAATCACAAAATAAATATCTTTATACATAATAAAAGAAAAAATATTTCTAAAAATACAATAAAATTTCATTAGAGGTCAATGTAATTATTTTAAACAAAACAATACTTCTTTTAATTAAAATTCTACTTACTTTTAGCAAAACATAACCATTTTTAAACAAATGAAAATATATTTTTTTATAGCAAAACATTATTATTTAAAATTAAAAATTACGGGATGTTACATTCACAACAAATCCTACACTTATAATTAAGATATCAAATTGTTACTCTACTCAATAATGACCATATCCAAATCATCATTGCATGGGAAATTAATAAACCAAACAAAAAAAATTCTAGCTTTTAAATAATTGGGTTGTGAAAACTTTCTTTTCAATCTTTTCTTTCTTACTGCACTTAGAATGAAGCAAAGAAAAAATTGCAAGCAAGACCATGCGATTAACAAGTTTACAAAATAGAGAAAAATAAAGGACAAAGTTAAAGTTAACAACCAATACCCCAAAATTAAACTAGACATTGCCCTCAATATTCCAAAAATGAAAAAGGTAGAAGAAAAATAAAGGAACAAAATTACTTCCCTCATGGATGGAACCTAAAGCTTTCTTAGTCATCCATCTCTGCATTCTTTACACCATCATCATCATCATCGCCTTCTTCATTTTCTTCCTTTTCCTTATCGATGTCAAAGTAATTTGGCTGATATGGTATTCTAGGTAGATTGAATATATCACATCCATTAGTTTCTAGTGTTTTTATTAATTAATTCACCTTAGTGCTATCATTAGTCCTAATAATACATGATTTTGTATATAGGAAGGGTGAGGTGATTATGTTCCATCCTTAGTTGTTCCATATCCTTAACTACAACAACTATGTTAATAGCTTGCCTGGTACGGTTAGGTTGCCTAAATGAACTTGAACCAGCCCTAGCTACTACTTTGCATTTACTTTTGTATATTAGTTAGCCTATATCGTTTCTTTTTTAGTCATTATATAATATAAAAGTGAAGCTATCTCAAAATTCAATGTACTAACATGTTTGACTAGGATTATTTTGGCAGTCAAAAAATAGAACCATACTTCAGCATCTAGCATCATAAATTTCCTATCTATGTTGGTAGGTTTATTATCTTCTGACCCTTTCCATTTAATGTTTGGCCTGGTTATTTTGAATAGCAACTATTGTGTGCAAAGATCACCAAGAGAAACCAATAAATTAATTATCATCTACTTCCAGAGTGTTGTAAATTTGGTTAATTATAGTAGGGGAGAATGGAACTCAAAGTCCTCTAACATATGTTCCTCCATCATTGGCCTTTATAAATCAATGTAAATTTCTCTTGCTATTATTACAATACTAGGCTTTGGGTGCTCGTAGAAGTGTTCTCATTCATTCTATTGGAACAATGCTAGGTTTATACATATGTTTTCAAAAGAAATCTCTTAAAACTTATTTTAATGTAAGCCTTGTCTGTATTTTATGAAAGAAACTTTTATGTATAAATATTGCTAAAAATATAAATGAAAAATGAACTTACATATTGAAATAATAATGATGTTATAAAGCTCTTAATATGTTGAATCTAATTTAAGCTAAAAGAATGTGTAAGCTCAGTCTTGCAAATAAAAGAATGTAGGTTATGGTTTGATGATTTGAGCGTTCTATTAATTTTTAGTTACATGGAAATCTACCTGCAAAGAACTTTTTGATGGCATATCTGACAAAAGGAAGCTCAAGACATGTGCTTAATTCCAACACTAAGAGCGACTTGAGCCTCAAGAGATTTTAGAAAGGACAAATAAAAGCTATAAGAAATTCAAGGGAAATAACTTTAGAAGGTGGTAGCTACACAAACAAAGAAACTTATCTTTAATCTCATGCTAAAATATTTCTATGCAAAACTCAATATTATTCTAGAGGCAAAATATGAATAAAAAATTCTAGAACTTGGAGCCAACATGTTGAATTCTTGGAAGGTTCCATAAAAAATATTATCGCTAGAGCATTAAAAGCTCTTTTATTTAAACAATCATATAATAGTAAAAAAGGATGAAATAAGCTTAAAATAGAAACTTAGGAATGACATCATGCTAGCTGGAACATGAGCTAATGAAGTGATAACCTAGCTCGGCTTCAAACCTAAGCAAAGAGTTTCTAGAAAATTATAAGTTTCTATACACTAAAATTTGCTTACAATTCACACTAGACTTTCTCATGCAAAAAGTAGTGTATTTCTAAAGCCAAAATATGAGGAAAAATCTTGATAGCTTTGTAGTCAAAACATGAATTATATTATTTTAGGGCCTTTATGTAAAAATAAAATTACTATGGGGCTATTTATGTTCTTGGAGATTATTATTTTTATGGGTTTATATGTTTTTACATAGTAGTCCATTACAAAGTTAAAGCCCAATGGAAAAGAAGCTTGAAAAGGAAGGTTGGATGATATCTAGATGTCTGAGGTATAGATTTTTGAAAAGTCAACCCAACTTGGCTCAAACATACATTTTCTAGAAGAAATGCTAGCTAGCCATGCAAGGTATCAAAACATGAAGTGGAAGATTTTCAATTTGGAGCCAAAATTTGAATTTCACAAAAACTACAAAATTAAACATTGAAGCTGGATGAACATTAAGCAGAGCATTCAAGATAGATATAAAGTTAGCCACAACAAATATAACACTTAGAGAAAATAAGAGAATAAGTTTTCATTTAATAACTCTCCAACAATATAAGCTTTGTGATCGTTCCCTACATATCAAACTTTATAAACTTGTGAAAAGCATTGTTATTATCTTCCAAAAGTGTGTTATCTTCATTGTCACTGTCTTCATCATTTAAGTTCTAGTATCTTGTCAAAACCTAGGGAAGTTGAAGCTTACCCAGGTGTGGTGTAAAAGTAATCTACCTCTATGTTTATATGGTTTCTTGTGTAGTGTAAAAGCCTAAGACCTGAATCTATTTGTAAGGTTGCCTAAAAAGGTTGTAAAGGTAGTTTTGCTTGCCTGCTTTGTTGGAGTTTTGTTATGTTCTTTGAAGAAAAATCTAGTAAGTTGAAAGTGTAGATAGGTTACTTGGGTTGGGTTGTAAAAGCTAAGAGTTAAACCTATTGGTGATTGACCATAAATAATATAAATTCCCTTAACAAAGATTTGAGTCATTGTAAATATCATTGTGTTAAGCTTTCCTATCCTACTCTTTTACTTTCTTACTTGTGTTAGATTTTTTCTTATTCATTTTTATAAAGTAATTGATTTGTCGAAACGAGTTTGAGGATACTTGGTGTGCTGTCATAGGGAAACAAAAAATAAAACCTATACTTCTAAAAATACATGTAGTGGTGAGAATAAGGATCGTTTTAACGGAGAATATCTAGTCTAGTTTTATGCTTCATGAACAAGGATGGTGGTTTAATTATAATGAAAACAATTTTAGAAAAAAAATAACTAAGGAATAATTCAAATTGAAGTATCAAAATCAATCAAAAGAACAAACTTTGGTTTAAGTTAATAACCACCATTAGAGTTTTACCACTAATTATTGATGTAAGTATATATCAGTTCACACTTTGAAAAGTTCACCATTGGAACTAGTTTCCTATTTCTCCTTTGTTGCAATTATTTACAAAATAAGCACTCTAATTAACCTTAACTACTAAATAACCCAAGACAAGTTCTAAAGCTTTAATCTAGTAATAACCTTAAGAATTAAAGAGAATGACGAAGCTAAACAACACAAGAACAAGAGGTTAAATTTAATTTAGTTGATCAGTCTTACTAATATCTAATAATTTTTGATGCAACAAATTATTAAATTTTAGTTGCTTTATAAATTAGAGGGATCAGACAATTATGAATTGATATCTAACCTAGGAGTATATTGTAATGAATAATAAGCTACTTGGCCTCCTAACAATTAAATGAAATGATTATAAAAAAATAGTCACAAAAGAACATTCAATGCTCAAAGCATAAATTAAACAATAAAAATAAATTAGATATCACAATTTTATTGATTTTGAGGTTTCTATTTCCTTCGACCAATTATAAAATTTTGGCCATGTTGGGTTATGATGGAAAATCAAAGAAAAAGTTAGAGAAGAAGGGAGAGAGACACATGTGTGAAGTCTGATGCAAAAGATGTTTCTAATTAATCTTAATTTTTCTATTTATAATTGAAAACCTAACAAGGTTATTATACTAGCATTGCAACACCAACATTTAACCATTGTGATGTTGAAGTCTTTGAAAATAGGGAATCTGCTATCATGTTCAAGCATCTTGACATTAGGATTCCACTATCATGATGTTAGAGCTTTTGATATTTCATGATATTTCTTCTATTTCTAGCATTACAATGTCAGATTTCCAACATTGTAACACTAGATGTTCGTCCAACTTTGTGTATTTCTTGCTCCATTGCCTTAATCTTTTGCAAATCACACCAAATTGCCATATGTTTTCCACTTATTTTGATCCTAATGTAGCTAGTATCTCTCAAAACTCAAAACATGTATAGAGCTTTTTTCTTTGCATTCTATGTCTTCTTGAATCATCTTACTTGGAGCTTGGATGAGAGAGTTATGCAAGAATTACAAAGTAAGGTTGAAGCTATCCAAAATCACCCAATTAGCTTTGTTTTGCACTTAATTCCTCCATTTGTCACCTAAATCAAAATATAAGAATAATGACTACATTTAGGCACTAAATAAATGTAAAAGCTTAAACATTAAGGGAGAAAAAACACGAAATTTTACATTCTCATCAAAGTTCCTTGCACTTATCTTTTACTCATCATCGGGCAAAACTCAAATTCATTATCCAAAAAACACCAAGTATGCAGTGCCATCAACAAAGAATAACCAAGCTCTTCAAAACTCATAGCATATCATGAAAAAAATTCTTAAATAACATAAAATTACTTAGTAAGCATTTTTGCTCAAAGATGAAGTAGAATAAATACATAGACTCTCACAGGAATGAACTCTCAACTTTTATATGGTTGAGGGGAATGTGTTTTTCTTAAGTTCATTCCAATGGAAATGACCTACCATAGGCTTGCATATCTTCTTATTATCCACCACTAGGATCAAATGCATAACATGAATCATAAGGAATTTTCAAGGGTTATAACCAAGTATGCAATTGTCACGCCCCAATTTAATGGAACGTGAATAACACATCTATAATAAAACTTTATCTTTATTCAATTACAATCGACCACAAAATACATCATAACATGATAATATCATACATTTACATGTTTTCAGTATCGCCAATTATACATGCCAGGTCTACACTTATCAGTTTTACAGTTGAAACAAAGATCCTCCTTGTGACGTTTAGAGCAACTTTAGAGTACAAATATATTATAATATAAAACACTGAGAGTCTAGAAACAATTTAGGCTCACCACCGAAGTACGACACCTAGTCGGTCAAGTAGCTGTAGGACCAAATTCTGGGTCTTTATCTGAAAAATATATCAACCAAGTGTAGTGAGTTTTACAACTCAGTGAGCAGATAATACCTCCTATGACCACTCAGATCAACATAAGGATGTACTCATATATTAAAATTTATCATATCAAAATTTACCATTCAGAAGTACATCCTTATGGGACCCGTGTTTTCAAAATATTCTCAGTTCAAATCACATTCATATATCTGTAACCACATATGATACAAATTGATCTTAAATCAAATTTGATATGCATTAAAAATCAATTCTTTTATATAATGCTCAAGTATGTCACAACTTTCAATATACTCAATAGATAAACATGGAAAATGTGAGTTCATTACCCTTCTGCCTCCTCACATTACCATAGTCACAATCACAATAGGTAATCAGGGAATGCGAATTCATCACCCTACTGCCTCCTCACATTACCACTGACTACAACTTCAATAGATCAACAGGGAATGTGAGTTCATCACCGTTCTGCCTCCTCACATTACCACTGTCATCTTCACAATAGGTAATCAGGGAATGTGAGTTCATCACCCTACTGCCTCCTCACATTACCACTAATACCACCTTCACGATACTATCTCAAGCCATATAACTCGTCAATATTCATCAATACATATATATATAAAATTGTATAAAAGTGCACATCCATCAAATGCAATACATAATTACCAAACAACTTGCCATGAGCTTTATGCTTGCCATTCAATCATATTCGGCAACTTATAACCTTACATATCATTCAAAACAGAGTTTTTAGTCTCAGTACAAAATCCTTTATCATAAATTTTCTCATTTAGGGTTTTTCACATGTACATGCCCTCTTTCGAGGCAATCATATAACTTTATAAATAATTTCACATGCATAAATATTCACTTTATCATTTAATGAGAAATACACATGAAATCATGTACACCATGAATTCATAAATCCATTTTCAAAACTATACTATTCTTGAACTGTATTTCAAAATGTAAGCAATTCAGATAACTTTAATGCATTTTAGAAACATATATAAGTATAAATATCTCATAATCATAATTTTATACATGCTTAAAGATCAATAAGAGTATAGGGCAAATCATAGAAAGAATCATCTACTCACCAATTTGAAGCACAAAGTTGGACACCCTTAAAATCCTAGTTTTTAATCTGAATTCAGCAAAATAAACCCCAAAATCGAGTTCGAAATGTCCAAAAACCTTAAAAACGACTCTGGATTTACAAAATTTGGTCTCCGGGAGCTTAGTTAACGTAGGTTAACACAAGGAGGTCTGGCTGCCACACGCTACACGCACCGCCCAAGAAGCTGCGCGTGAGCTTCACTCGCCGAGAGAGATTCGGCACGTGGGGGCACGTGCGGTGGTGGATCGGCCTAAAATTTGAGATCCAAAGGTTTCGGTCCTTCTAGATCGATCTACGGTGTTAGTTTTTGCGTTTGAGAACTAAAAATAGGAGTTTCGAGGGTTACCTTTTTAGCTGATTTTTCCTTCAATTTTCCAGCCAATTCTCCAGAAACCAATTAAATGGAGTTGAAGAACTCTTTGTCCTGAGTCCGTTGGTGGTGGTGGTGTCGAAATCCGAGTTTCGTAGGTGGAAAAATCTTAGAGAGAAGTTAGAGGATTTTCGGGGAGAATTTTCTGAAGAGAGATGAAAAAATTTGCAAATGACCAACTTCTGGAGTGGTTGAGGCCCTTAAAATATTCCGGGGGACCTTTCTGCAAAATTTCACTTTTAGAGGGAGGTCCTTGCAAATTTTTCTTATTTACATTTTAACCCCAAAACTTTTAAGAAATTGTATTTTTGCCTCGAAACGTAAATTTCTCATATTTCTTTTATAATTCTTTAATCCATGTAAATAATAACTTATTTTCACCGGGTCTTAACTCCATTGTCGAAATCCTCTCTTTAATTCCAAATTTTCTTTAATTTGAATCCCCATTTTCAAAATTATCTCTTTTATTCCAAAATTTCTTTAATTGGAATTTTCGTTAAATTTTACGGTTATTACATTCTTCCCCCCTGAAAGAAATTCGGTCCCCAAATTTTATCACCTTAGGTGCAAATAATCACTAACCTCAATGTTCAAACAAATGCGGATATCTGGTGCGGATGTCACCTTAACCATAGGAATATCTCTTGACTGTAACTTTTTCACTTGTCGATCAACAATAGACATCAGCTTTTCCTCATAGGTTAAATTCTTATCCAATTGAATTTCTTGGGGTTGAATGACATGAGTAGGATCTGGTAAGTATTTCCGTAACATAGACACATGAAATACTAGATGAACATCACTCAGTTCTGGTGGCAGAGCTATGCAATATGCCACTACACCTATTCTATCCAATATTTCAAAAGGGCATATATACCGAGGGCTTAACTTCCCTTTCTTTCCAAATCTTATCACTCATTTCATGGGTGAGACTTTCAGGAACACTTGTTCACCCTCTGAAAATTCTAACTCCCTTCGTCTATTGTCAACATACGCCTTTTGTCTACTCTGAGCTGCCTGCAGCCTTTCTCTAATCAGTTTTACCTTGTTCAAAGCATCTTGTACAAGATCTGGCCCTATAAGTTTAGCCTCGCCCACTTTGAACCATCCAATGGGGGATCTGCACCGTCTACCATACAAAGTTTCGAATGGAGCCATCTGTATACTAGTCTGGTAACTATTATTATATGCAAACTCTACAAAAGACAAGTGCATATCCTAACTTCCACCAAAATAAAAAATGCAGGCTCGGAGCATGTCTTCTAAAATCTGAATTGTACGCTCAGACTGACCATCAGTTTGGGGATGAAAAGCTGTGCTCAAATCTAACTTCGTTCCTAATGCCTCTTGAAAAGTTTTCTAAAATCGTGCCGTGAATTTTGGTCCTCGATAAGATATAATCGATATAGGGACTCCATGTAGCCTAACTATTTCATTTAAGTAGAGCCTTGCATACTGAGCTACATTGTGGGTTGTTTTCACAAGCAGAAAGTGTGCTGACTTCGTCATGTGGTCTATAATGACCCAGATAGAATAATTACCTTTGGGAGTCCTTGGTAATCCCATGATAAAATCCATAGTAATTCTCTCCCACTTTCATTCTGGTATTTTTATTCGTTGATGTAACCCAACGGGTCTTTGATGTTAAGCTTTCACCTGCTAACATGTCAGGCAATACGAAACATATTCCGCAATATCCCTCTTCATACCATCCTACTAATACAATTGCTTCTTGTCTTGATACATCTTTGTCGCTCCTGGGTGTATGGTATATGTAGATCGATGTGCTTCCTCCAAAACTTGTTTCCTCAAATCATTAACATTTGGAACACATAATCGTCTACCGTATCGTAATACCCCTTCAGTATCCACTGAGAATTCAGAATCCTTGCTATCCTTCAATTCACTCTTAATCTTGAGCAAACTAGCATCCTTGTCTTAATCGATTTTAATTTGCTCAACTAAGGAAGATTGGAGCTACACATGAGCCAATTATATTCCCGGTTCTTCTACTTCAAACTTTATCCCCTTACTTTCTAACTTATGGATTTCTTCTAACAATGGTCGTCGCACCTCTGCTATATGAGCCAAACTTCCCATGGACTTTCTGCTTAGAGCATCAGCTACTACATTTGCTTTACCTAGAAGATACAAAATCGTATAGTCATAATCTTTCAGTAGTTCCATTCATCTTCTTTGCCTCAAATGAAGATCCTTATGTTGAAAAATATACTTGAGACTCTTGTGATCTATATAAATCTCACAAGTTCTTCCATACAGGTAATGTCTCCAAATCTTTAGAGCAAATACTGCTTCCATCTCTAAACCATGGGTGGGATAATTCTGTTCATTTTTCTTCAATTGTCTGGATGCATAAGCAACTACTCTTCCATTTTACATTAACACACAGCCTAAGCCCACTCTAGATGCATCACAGTATACCACATAATCTCCAATATTCATAGGAATGGTAAGGACTGGGGCTGTAGTTAAGCACTCCTTTAGTTTTTGAAAACTCTCTTCACAAATATCAGACCACTCAAATTTTATTCCTTTCCTAGTCAACCTGGTCAAAGGAGCAGCTATTTTTGAAAAATCTTTAACAAATCTACGGTAATAGCTTGTTAACCCGAGAAAACTACGAATTTCAATTATTGTTGTAGGACGTGTCCATTGCTGTACTGCTTCTATATTTTTGGGATCAACATGAATACTATCTTTGGTAACCACATGCCTTAAGAACGTAACACTACTAAGGCAAAATTCACACTTTGAAAACTTAGCATATAACTGATGTTCTCTTAGGGTTTGCAAAGCTATCCTTAAATGTCGCTCATACTCCTCTGAACTCTTTGAATACACCAAAATATCATCGATAAATACAATAATAAACTGGTCCAGGAAAGGTTTAAATACCTTATTCATTAAGTCCATAAATGCAGCTGGGGCATTCGTTAAACCAAATGGCATTACTAAGAACTCGTAGTGCCCATACCGAGTCCTAAAAGCAGCTTTTGAAATATCTCCCTTCTTTATCTTCAATTGATGATACCCGGATCTTAGATCAATTTTTGAAAAACATTGAGCACCTTGTAACTGGTCAAACAGATCATCTATTCTGGGTAGAGGATATTTATTTCGTATACTCACTTTGTTCAACTGCCTATAGTCAATACATAGACGTAAAGATCCATCCTTTTTCTTCACAAAGAGAACAGGAGCACCCCAGGGAGATGTACTGGGTCGAATAAAACCTTTATCTAGTAAATCTTGTAGTTGTTCCTTTAATTCCTTAAGTTCTACAGGTGCCATCCGATAAGGAGGTATGGATATTGGTTATGTTTCAGGGAGAAGGTCAATACTAAACTCAATCTCTCAGCCTAGTGGTAATCCTGACAACTCTTCAGGAAACACATCAAGAAATTCTTTAACTACTAGAACATGTTCTACACTTGTATATTTCATATCAACTTCCTTGACTACTGCTAAATACCCCTGACATCCCTTTTGTAATAGTTTATAAGCTATTAGTGCAGATATTAAATTACTAGGCACCTCATTACGGTCTCCTTGTATTGAGAAAGAAGGTTCTTCAGGGACATTAAACTTAATCACCTTATGGTGACAGTCTAGAATGGCATGACATGTGACAACCAATCCATTCCTAGAATCACATCAAAGTCTACCATATCTAGAACAATCAAATCTACAAGAGTTTCCTTATCTTCTATCGAAATTTCACATGATCTATACACATCATTTACTAACAAGAATTCTCCCATTGGAATAGCAACCATAAAAGAACAATACAAACTAGTGGGATCTCTACTCAATTTTTTAGCAAAGCATGGTGATATATAAGAATGTGTAGAGCCAGGCTCGAACAGGACATATGCTTTATGGGAACATACTGATAATGTACCTTTCATAACTACATTTGAAGCCTAAGCATCCTGTCGTGTCAAGGAAAAAAACTCGAGCTGGTTCTCGCCCTCGATTTCTTGATCCTCTACCTATACCACCACTACTTGCTTAGACTGAGGTTTCTCTACTAGGTCGTGCTGGTGCAAATGCAGGAGGTGAAGCTGGTTGCACTAATGCTTGACCAAAACTTTGTAGTTGTGGGCAATTCCTCATCAAATGACCCACTTGTCCACACTTATAACAGGTACCCATTTCTTTGTGGAACTGTCCAGTATGAGGCCTACCGCAGAGGGGGCATAAGGGAATCGATCTTGAATCTTGTTGACTTGGGGGTCTCATATCTCTTTGGAACATTCTCTGTTTATTAATGTTAACTGATGGCTGGTTAGAACTACCAACTCCTGTTTGAGTAAAACGCTGTGGATTTTGAAATCTTGACCCATTGACAGTAGGATTATATCTAGCCTGGGCATTACTATCTCGATCTCTTTTCCTTCTCTTAAGACCTTCTATGTCTGCTTGCTCTCGTGTTTCCATCATTCTAGCACAATTCACAGCTGTTGAATAAGTTAAAAAATGATCTATCTGAAGATGCACCGATTTAAACAATGGGCGTATCAATCCCAAAACAAACCTCTTAATTCTATCCTTTCCAGTAGGGACCAGCTATGGTGTATATCTGGACAACTGGGTAAAACGGATGTCATATTCAGAAACTAACATGTTTGGTGTTTGTCTCAATTCCTCAAACTCTCTGGCCCTCTTATCTCTTTCACTCATTGGTAGAAAGCGATTCATAAATGCTTCCTTAAATTCGTCCCACTCAATTGGTGGTAAAATAACTGCCTGTCCTTGTACAAGTGTCTCAAACCAAACTTGGGCCACATCAGATAGTTGAAAAGGCATCAATTCAACAGATCTTCTACTCGAGCACCCCAAGGCTCTGAAAACTCGTTCCACAGCATCAATAAATATCTGTGGGTCTTCCTGAACATCTGACCCAGAAAAAGTCAGATGTTTCAACTTAAGGAATTACGGTAATGACACCTCAATCCCTGTAAGCTTATCCTCTTGCTCAACTGTTCTTCCCAGTTCTTGCACTTCAGGAGCATTTTCTGCTGGCTGGCCTTCCCTTCTACCCTGTTTCACTATAAATCTAGCCAATGTTTTTAAACTTCTATGTATACCAGCAATCATATCAGCGGTTCTATCAGGTGGCTCCTGAGGGGTTTCTACACTTTTCTCAAGAACTCTATCAGATACATAAGTCTGGTCATCTTGTCTTAGGGTTCTCAGACCCCGTGCACACCCTCTACCTCTACTTCTTCCTCTAGGTTGGCCTCTACCACAGCCTCTTTGTACTGGTATTGTAGATTGTGCAGACTCTTCTGTAGAGGGTGCACGATCCATAACTTCTTCTCTAGTGACTGTTCTAGTTCTTGGCGGCATCATTAACTATACAGAATAAAACACCTCTTTAAGATACTATAATATGTATTCAAACTTTACTCAAGGAATTTAAAGACACTTGGAATAGAAAGGAAGTGAATATCCTATAGAATCCCTCAGTAGCACCTGAAGTATAAATATGTCCGGCTCATATCGATACTAAAGGTCCTACTAAAGAATCATTTTCTCTGATAGCCACAGGGAAACCTATTGCTCTGATACCAACTTGTCACGCCCCAATTTAATGCAACGCGAATAACACATCTATAAGAAAACTTTATCTTTATTCAAGTATGATCAACCACATAATACGTCATAACAGGATAATATCATACATTTTCACGTTTTCAATATCGCTAATTATACATGCCAGGTCTACACTTGTCAGTTTTACAGCGGAAACAAAGATCTTGCCTGTGACATTCAGAGTAACTCTAAAGTACAAATATATTACAATATAAAACACTGAGAGCCTAGAAACAATTTAGGCTCACCACCGAAAGACGACACCAAGTCGGTCAAGTAGCTGCAGGACCAAATTTTGGGTCTTTATCTTAAAAATATATCAACCACGTGTAGTGAGTTTTACAACTCAGTGAGCAGATATATCTCCTATGACCTCTCAGATCAACATAAGGATGTACTCATATATTAAAATTTATCATATCAAAATTTACCATTCAGAAGTATATCCTTATGGGACCTGCGTTTTCAAAATATTCTCAGTTCAAATCACATTCATATATCTGTAACCACATATGATACAAATTGATCTTAAATCAAATTTGATATGCATTAAAAATCAATTCTTTTATATAATGCTCAAGTATGTCACAACTTTCAATATACTCAATAGATAAACATGGAAAATGTGAGTTCATCACCCTTCTGCCTCCTCACATTACCATAGTCCCAATCACAATAGGTAATCAGGGAATGTGAGTTCATCACCCTACTGCCTCTTCACATTACCACTGACTACAACTTCAATAGATCAACAGGGAATGTGAGTTCATCACCGTTCTGCCTCCTCACATTACCACTGTCATCTTCACAATAGGTAATCAGGGAATGTGAGTTCATCACCCTACTGCCTCCTCACATTACCACTAATACCACCTTCACAATATCGTCTCCAGCCATATAACCCGTCAATATTCATCAATACATATATATATATATATATATATATATATATATATATATATATATAAATGTATAAAAGTGCACATCCATCAAATGCAATGCATAATTACCAAACAACTTACCATGAGCTTTATGCTTGCCATTCAATCATATTCGGCAACTTATAACCTTACATATCATTCAAAACAGAGTTTTTAGTTTCAGTACAAAATCTTTTATCATAAATTTTCTCATTCAGAGTTTTTCACACGTATATGCCCTCTTTCGAGGCAATCATATAACTTTATAAAAAATTTCACATGCATAAATATTTACTTTATCATTTAATAAGAAATACATGTGAAATCATATACACCATGAGTTCATAAATCCATTTTCAAAACTATACTCTTCTTGAACTGTATTTCAAAATGTAAGCAATTCAGATAACTTTAATGCATTTCAGAAATGTATATAAGTATAAATATCTCATAATCATAATCTTATACATGCTTAAATATCAAGAAGAGTATAGGGTAAATTATAGAAAGAATCATCTACTCACCAATTTGAAGCACAAAGTTGGACACCCTTAAAATCCTAGTTTTTGATCCAAATTCAGCAAAATAAACCTCAAAATCAAGTTCGGAAAGTCCAAAAACCTTCAAAACGACTCTGGATTTGGAAAATTTGGCTTCCGGGAGCTCGGTCAACGCAGGTCAATACAAGGAAGTCCGATTGCCATGCGCTACATGCGCTGCCCAAGGAGCTGCACGTGGGCTTCACTCGCCGAGAGAGATTCGGCGCGTAGGGGCGCGTGCGGTGGTGGATCAGCATGAAATTTGTGATCCAAAGGTTTCGGTGCCTTCTAAATCGATCTACGGTGTTAATTTTTGCGTTTGAGAACTAAAAATAGGAGTTTCGGGGGTTACCTTTTTGGCCGATTTTTCCTTCAATTTTCCAGCCAATTTTCGTCCAATTCTCTAGAAACTAATCAAATGGATTTGAAGAACTCTTCGTCCTGAGTCCATTGGTGGTGGTGGTGTCGAAATTCGAGGTCCGTAGGTGGAGAAATTTTAGAGAGATGTTAGAGGGTTTTTGGGGAGAATTTTCTGAAGAGAGATGAAAAAATCTGCAAATGACCAACTTCTGGAGTGGTTGAGCCCCTTAAAATATCACGGGGGACCTTTCATGCAAAATTTCACTTTTAGAGGGAGGTCCTTGCAAATTTTTCTTATTTACATTTTAACCCCGAAACGTAAATTTCTCATATTTCTTTTATAATTCTTTAATCCATGTAAATAATAACTTATTTTCACCGGGTCCTAACTCTATTGTCTAAATCCTCTCTTTAATTCCAAATTTTCTTTAATTTGAATCCCTATTTTCAAAATTATCTCTTTTATTCCAAATTTTCTTTAATTGGAATTTTCGTTAAATTTAATGGTTCTTACAACAATGCCATCAACAAAAAATAACCAAGCTCTTTAAAACTCATAGCATATCATGAAAAAACATTCTTAAATAACACACAATTACTTAGTAAGCATTTTTTCTCAAAGATGAAGTAGACTAAATACATATACCCTCATAGGAATGAACTCTCAACATTTACACGGTTGAAGGGAATTTGTTTTGCCCAAGTTCATTCCAATGGAAATGATCTACCATACGCTTTCATTTGCTAGTTTTCCAGTTTTCATAAAAACATTGTTTTGAAATTTGCAAAAGTTTTCAAACTCATTCTCATTTCCATACTTCAGTGCAAAATTTGCAAACATTCAATTCACCCCTTCTTGGGTGTAAGATATTCCTAACAAGATTTATATACTAATTGTAATGCAATTGATGTTAGTTTATTCCCCCCCCCCCCCAAAAATAGACTCTCAAAAATGGACAGGGGCACTAAGTTTATCTTTCCACCCAAATCACATAAAGCCTTAGCCTTAAATTTATTATTTAAAATGAAAGGTAAAGTAAAACTCCTTGGATCATTTAGTTTTTAAGGCAACTTCAGTGTGACTATCTTACCTTTACCCAACTTCCTTTTTTTATAATATCTATTTCATGAATTTAGAGTAGTTGCACATTTTTCCAAAGATTTTTCAAAAGGAGTATCAACATTTAGTTTTTTGTAAATATTTATAAACTTTTGGAATATCTTATCAACATTTTGTTGTAGGAGCCTTTAATGAAATGACAGTGGCAATTTGATTTTGACTTTCTTATCTAGGCATTTTTCTCTGGGCTTGTTAACCACTGCTTCCTTTCTAAATGGTTTACTTAGAGACTTTATTATTTATCTTTTTTTGTAGAACGCCTTGCTACTCTAAATGATGATTTCCTTGTAAGCTTCCATTTTCTTATGCGTAGGTTGTTCTTTAGATAAGCCTAATGCTAGCCTTTGATCTGATTTTTTACGTATATTCATCATTTGGTCTATTTTTATCTCTATTATTCTTATTTATGCTTCTTGGTTTTGGACCTTTGTTTCTATTGCACTAAGGTTCTTCATCATCCTTTCTTCTAAGTTAAGCTCATTTTCTTGTTTAAGTAATGGAGGTGGTTACACTATCTTTTAATCATTACATGTAGCATTAATATGATTTTTCCAATTTGAGTTCTGTGTTTCCATAGAGGTTATGCTGTTGTTACCTATTAACATTTGACACATAGTTAACTTTCTCAATTCTAGGGGAAAAATAATTTCTTACATGGCATTCATCACTTGGATGCTCTCTTCCCAATTTTTTTGCATCTAGGTGTGCCAATTTGCATGACCAATGTTGATATTTTTTTGAAAATCATAGTTGTCTCCATTTGAGTAGCTAACATGACTATTGCATAATCGTTTTTATCTCTAGGTGCCTTGTCCAGTGTGATCTTATCAGTAGCTCAATTACAATGATAAGAAGCCATCACCTAAAGTAAAGCATTAGCTTTATCATATTATTTCAAATGAGTGTACCATATGGTATAGGACCAACAATATTTCTCATAGAAATCATTAGTCCATCATAAAAATACTAAATGTGTAGCAAGTCAAGTATGCCATAATGTGGGCACTTCCTTAAGAGATCATTAAATATCTCCCAAGCCTCATATAGAGATTCTAATTTTTTGTACAAAAGAAGCGATGCCCTTCCTTATTTTTATCATCTTCACACGAGGAAAGAATATAGCCAAAAAAATTTTGGCACATTTTTTTCCAAGTGGTTATAAAATATACTGGGAGTGAGTAAAGCCAACTATTTTCTATATCTCTTAGTGAGAATAGAAAGAATAGTAATCTAATGGTATCTTTAGATACATTTTTGATTGCAAATCTCTATGAAATCCCTTAAATAAGTCTTAGGTCCTCATTAATTAATGCCCCATACTACACCATACTATGTATCATTCATATTGTAGATGTCTTGATTTCAAAATCAATGACTTGTATGGGTAGCATTTGGATACTAGAGCACCATACTTGTTTAAGGCTTTATTGGTACCCTTATTCCATGTTCATATTTCAAAAGGCACCTAAAAATAAAAGAGAAAAAAAATTAAAAATTAAAAGTAAAAATAAAATAAAATAAATGAATAGAAGAAGAAAACAATCTAATCCAGAATACTAGAAGTTACACGTATTATTAATTTTGAAGTTTATTATGTCCTTAGTAATAGTGCCAAAAACTTATTTGTCAATTTATATAATCCTACAAATGTTCATATCATGACTGCAATACAATGGTTTGAGTAAATGATCATACCTATAGTGACACTCAAGTATAATAATTAGGTACCATAATCAACCTACCCATTTTATCTAAATTAATCAATTAAGAAGATATTTTAATAAAACAAAATAAGAACACACCAAATAAAATGTAAAAAAATTGAAATAGAGATAATTAATTGGAGAATACCTAGATCAATCAATTTCACATAATATTTCATTTGATAGTTACACCTTAATTCTCCTCTTGATATAATACCTTTAGCTATTAACCAGAGCACTAATTTATTAAGATAGATAAAAGTAGTTAAATTCCAAACAATCAACCATATTGCTACAACAATTAAATGGTACAACTTAGATAATATGAACAATTTCTAACGCCTACGCATAGCATACATCTATATCACTATCCTATACATAAATCAATTAGTTTACTTTAAAGTTACTATAACTCATAATGTGTGGTTCAATTCAAATTCTTTATCAAGAAAGATAATTGTTCTTATCCAATTGGTGATCAGTCAATTGCAAATAGTAGGCATAGAATTGAATAAATAATTTAAAAACATTAACTTCAAGAGAAATTAGAATTCCCTAAACAGACTGGATATTAAGATCTATAGATTTCCTAGACTATGGAATTATTTAATAATTAAACCTATAGGCATCCCAAAATTGAAGAGATTACACATTAAAAACCAATTGCAAGAGAAAGAGATAAAAAAAGAATGGAGTTCTATCAAATTATCACTCCCTGTATCTATCTCTCAAGTTGATCAATCTATTCTCCAATATGAATAAAAGATACCAACATCAAGACATTGTAATGCAACATCGTGACTTTAGCCTTCTTTCTATATGTGAATGTCGTGACTCCAAGTTTCCCTCTCATTGCCAACATTGACTTTGGCTTCTTTTGCAAGTGTAACATCGTGACTTTAGCAATTCATTTGAGCATCCAAATTTTTTTCTCCAATTCTTCATCCAATACTTGAAAATTTCTCCTTCAATAGCTTCTTGGTTCTCCTATCGATCATAATCCTATATAGATGAGATGGGCTAGGTTGATTCCTATGAAAATATGAATTATACATAAAATAGCATAAAAATTCCCAATTTGCTAAAGCACAAGCCAAAAAAATGAGCATAAATAAATGATAAATAACATACTTTTGGATAGTTATTACAAACCACTTGTCCAAGCTAAAACAATTTACAATCGTCAGGGTCTCTAATCATAACTGAAGCCTTTAAATTTCTTTAAAATTGGTTTTTGTTACATTTTATATTTTTTTTCTTTTAATTTCTTGGATTTAAGCCCAATTTCTCTTAATTGCAAGTATAAAATATGAAGCAGACCATCATGAATAAAAACAATAAAAATTGAAGGAAAAAAGTAAGAACCAGCTAAACTACGTTATGGATACATAACATCAAGACATTGAAGCTATAAGGACAAGGCACCAAGATTCCATACTTTGCCATATTCATTTAGAAAATCATGACATTCATGCTTGGGAAGCTAAAGGGTATCATGCAAAATTCATAGCATCACCATGTTCAATAAGAACATCTTGATGTTTATCATGTAACAACTCCATTTTTTTTACATCTATACATACATATATATATATATATATATATATATATCATATAGTAATGACATGTATGGCTTGAATAACTATTTTTAGAATATTATATGATGACTATCAACTTATTTTCATATCAAGCTACCCCAGTCAGGGTGAGTATTTTCTACTCTCCGGTACGGGCTTTTCTTGCACTGTTCAATATGGCACACTTTCTCTTTCTTTTCTCATTAACATAAGCATAGCCATGAGTAAGGCGTACCCTACTAGTGCACCACACGGACCGCCATGTGACCGTGCTCATCTCTTTTTTTCTTTTCTTTTCATGTTAATAGCCAAAAATATGATTTCAATAACAAGTATGTTTATTATACTCTCATGCCATAATTAATCATCAAAGCATAATCATTACTTAAAAATCATTGGTAAAATACAATTTTGCCATGAATATAATCATTTTCAAATATCAATTTATAAAATATTTCTATGTCAAAATTACACACTTACAATGGTAAGAGTTCATGCAATGGCAATGATTATGGCATATACTAGTAATTTATTATTTTCATTTCTAAGATTCTTTTTTTGTAAATATTATTTTTCTCTCTCACTAAATAGAGCATAACACCCTTATTTTAAATCTGATTGAGGTGATCTTGGTATCAATTGAAAGATAAGAAAATCCTTTAAAACCCTTATGTTGAATATTTTAGTAAAATCTTAAGTAATCATGGTGTTACTATTACCTCAAGTTTAATGTTATTTCTTCTTGGGTAGGCTCAGACCTCTACTGATTAATCTGACCATATCTCCCTTATACAAACTTCAATTGAGTTGATTCCAAAACTTATAAAAACTAAGACAATTATATAAAAATTTCATGTTTATTATTTCTTTAGATTCCTTACTAATTATTCCTAGAAAATCAAAAACAAAAATGCTAACATTTACCACCTTAGATTCTAGACTGATTCTGACCTCTACTCATTAATCAGCCATATCTCCCTCACATGGACTCTAAATTAAGTGATTTTAGAGCCTATAGATCCGTGATATATATATATATATATATATATATATATATATATATATATATATATATATATATATATATTTATTATGTTAACAATTTTCACATATCTATATTTATCATGTTAAGCATTTCTTTTAATTCCCTATAGATTTATCTCAAAAATTCAAACACATAAATATACCTAACAGATTCTTCTCTGGTTAATTATTTTCTGACCACTACTTACTAAATGGCCCATATCTCCCTTATCTGGACTCCAAATTAAGTGATTATAGTGGCTAAAAATCTGTGAGACATAGATCTACATTTTTTATGTTAACCATTTCTTTTAATTCCTAACTAACTCTTCCCTAAATTTAAAAAGCAGAAGCTTCCCTGGTTACTCAAAAATTTAGTTTTCTAACCAAACATTTCCTAAGATTTTAGTTCATCATTATATTACGTCCTTTTCTATTTTGTAATATCCCATAATTTTTTTTAAATGATAGTGTTTTTCTCTAAACAAATATATTTTTATTTGTTTAAAAATGATTATTTTTACTAAAAGCAAGTATACTTTTAATTAAAATAATTATTGTTTTGCTTAAAATAATTATAATGGCCTCTAATAATTTTTTGTTTTATTTTTAAAAATGTTCTTTCTTTTATTATACATAAAGATGTTTATTTTGTGATTTGTTTTATTAAAATTTTATCGAAAAAAATCATAATTTGATATTGCAACTAAAGTTTTGTAATAATGTAAATTTTAAGAAATTTTTGAGATGTTTTAGGATGAAAAACGGAATTTATATGAATATATATAAAATAAAATCCTATTATTCAATTATTAAATAATTATTATTATATTATAAAAAAAGAGAAAAGGGAAAGGGTGAGACAAAATAGAGAGGAAAACCGAATGCGAAATTGATTAATAGTGTGAATAGTAACTTTCATTTTTCTTTTTAGATCTGGAATGTCTATTAGCTTCTTATCTCAAAACTAAGTGTACCACTGGATTCAGGACGAATAATATTACAATTTTGACCGAACAATTTTTCAAATCAATCGTTGAATTAATGCAAATCAGAAGTAGAAAATTTTTAAAAAAGGTAAGTTCTGAAACTCTTACTTAGCGACCTCAAATTGTAAATCTAACATCGTTGATGGATTCAGGAGTTAGATAAATTTAGTATATGAAAATTTTCAATTATTTGATAACTTTTTGTTATTGGTGAATAGTATTTTTCGTGCGATGAATAGTAATTTCTGACTATAAATAGTGAAGTTTGTTGATTTTTGGACCCTCCGAACACGTTTTTGAAGTCTGTTTAGTCAAAGGTAGATTGGAAAAGTATATTTTTGGGCTGTCCAATATGGAGCCCTTATGTTGTGAGTAGATGATTCTTCCTATGACTTGCCCAATACTCTTCTTGATTTTTAAGCATGTATTTGATTATGATTATGAGATATTTACACTTTTATAAGTTTCTGAAATGCATTAAAATTATCTGAATTGCTTACAATTTGGAATATAGTTCAAGAAAAGTATAGTTTTAAAAATGAATTTCTAAACTCATGATGTATCTGATTTCACATGTATTACTCATTAAATGATAAAGTGAATATTTACGCATGTGGCCTTATTTATAAAGTTATATGATTGCCTCGAGAAAGGCCATGTACATGTGATAAACTCTGAATGAGAAATTTATGACAAATGAATCTATACTAAGACTGAAAGTCTGTATTATATTGAGAATTTTATACTGGATTATATGGCATATGTGCATATGATATTTTATGTGGAGGAATCCTATTGGAAACACTGTCTCCTAACAACATTTGATGTTAACCTTGGTGTACCTTGATAACCCAGCTAGCAGGGGGTGGTGCTAGCCTCGTGTGTCGGCCAACACACAAGATATGATATGTGAAAGAGAGCATGATGCCTCCTATATGGGCGAGATACCAACTATATAAGATGTGATATACCTTCTCTTGTTGTGTGTTTGGGAAATACCCATATTAGAGTCTCTTCGCATGTCTTCTTGAATGGTGGTAGGGCAAACCTCAGCGGGATACTGAGTTTAGGCAAATCCTACACTAACAAAGTACGAAAGGGCCTGAACTTTGATATGGTGGTTCTGATATAGGATCATCCTAATGTTTTCATGTGAAATGTTTTGATGCATTACAATATTTGAATAATGATCATACCGTATTGCATATGATTTTGAATATCTGAATGTGATATAAACTGAGAATATTTGAAATGCGGGTCTCATATGAATGTACTTCTGAACTGTATTTTTTGTGATAAATTTTAAAATATGAGTACATCCATATGTTGACCTAAGAGGTCATAAGAGCTTTTATCTACTCACTGAGTTGTCAAACTCACTACATAATGTTTATATGTTTTTCAAATAAGGATATAGAGTTTGGTTCTTTCCTTTAGATAGTTGACTAGCTAGACGACATAATCTCTGGGTGAGCCTACTTTGTTTCCATGGCTTGTAGATTTTGATTTATATTGTATTTGTACTTTAAAGTATGCTCTGAACGCCACAGGCAGAATCCCTGCTTCTGTTGTAATTTGATATTTATAGATTTGGTATATATATGGAAATACATATCTATAAAAGAGTGTATTATACATGTTATGGAAAATATATAATCGTAAAGTATGTGTTTCATGTGCTCTAAAATTAAGGGCGTGACAAGTTGGTATTAGAGTATTATGTTTTCCTATGGCTTTCGAAGCAAAGCATTCTTTAGTATGACCTTTAGTATGGATATGAGCCAGACATATTTATACTTCCGGTGCTGCTGAGTGATTCTATAGGGTTTCAAATTCCTTTCTATTCCAAGTTGATAAAGTTTCTTGTATAAGATAGATTGAATATTGTGGCATCTAAAAAATATATTTATGAATCAATTTCTGCTTGGAATTGAAAAGGATAGGCATGCCAAGGAATTCAAAGAATTGAGACAAATACCAAATATGGTTATTTCTAAATGTGACATCCGTTAGCTACATAGTGCTCAATGTTTTTCAAAAATTGAATTGATTGGAAATCTAAATATCATCAATTAAGGATAAGGGAAAAGGATATTCCAAAAAAAAATTCTTTTAGGATTTGGCATGGACACTATGAGTTTTTAGTGATGTCATTTGGATTGACAAATACCCCAGCTGCATTCATAGATTTAATGAATAATAATTTAGTTATCCATGAATCAATTTGTTATTATATTTATTGATGATATACTAGAATATTCCAAGAGTTCAGAGGATCATAAGCAACATTTAAAGATAGTTTTACAAACTTCAAGGGAGTATCAACTATATGCTAAGTTTTCAAAATACAAATTCTGACTTAGTAATATTACTTTTTTAAGGTATGTGGCTAGCAAGATGGTATTCAAGTTGACCCTGAGAAAGTATAAGTAGTAAAGCAATGTCCATATTGTAATAACCCTCTGCTAATAAAACCTTTGAAGGTTAAGTACAAATAATTTGAAACAAGGAAGTTGAGAACAACATAAAATTTTAGAGCGTTTCTAACCTTTCTTTTGACCTTTCTTCACTCATATAAGCATAACTCTCTCATATGAAATCTAAATTAAGTGATTCCAATTTTTGTTGAAAGATAAGACATATATCTATAACTTTAATGTTGGGGTTATTTGATTATTTGATACAAAAATATCATTTAACGGGCATTTCGTGTTTAAAGTGCAATTTCAGGTAGAATCACAAGTTTTGAGAAGTTTGGGACAAATTCCAATGACCGGGATTGAGTAAGAATCAAGAAAAACAAGTTTTCAAGGTTTGGAAGTTTGGCCGCGGCGAGAATACTGTAGCATTTTCCCGAGAGTGCGATTTTTTGGTTTCGGATCTGGCCGCCGGCGAGGTTATTTTCGACGCCGGCCAGGTGAGTTCGCTGGCGGCCAAATGTGGCTTGCCGCCGGCGAAAATCGCAGCAGAAATCTCGCTGCAGCGAGAATACGTTCGCCAGCTGCGAGTTTCGTCAGGAAATTCATTTTTCAATAGCCCTCCTCCCTTTTTCCTTCATTTCTCCTTCATTTGAAACCTCCCTCTCTCTTTCCAAAATTTTTCTCAACCTTCTCTCTAAGATATCTCACCATCTGGACACCCGATTCAAGCTACTGAGGTACCGTTGGACTCGTGGAAAGGAGAGCTATAGACCCTACTAATCAGTTTTGCCGGACAACCTCCGAAAAGTCGCCAGAAAAAAGCATGAACAGTAACCCCAAAGGTAAAACTCCGTCCAATCGCGTTTTAAACTTCGTTCTTCCGAAATTCTTTCCATAGATAGTCTTAGAATTAGTTTCTATGCTAGAATATAAGGTTTTTAGGTTTAAAGTTTTTTCGGCCGACGTGAATAGTGTTTTCGGCATGAATAGTGATGTTTAGGGTTTGTCGAATTCTCATGCTATGTCTATGTTTTCTAGGTTGTTGAGCTATCACGAGGTGAAATTATCGTTGTTGGACTCCTAGTACAGTGAGTGGGTTTTTCTTACTATAGCGCATGCTTTACAAATTCAGTTTATAAATCCCTCGTATGATTTTAACAAGTTGGAATGTATGCTAAATTGTTTTATCGCTTTGAAAACGAATATGTTCCAACCATGTTAGAAATTATAAATTTCAATCCTAGTTGAACCCTAGGTATGCAGGGCAAGCATCTAGGCTGATAATTCTCCATTTAAGCTAGATTTATAGAAATGCGTACTTAGTCATAGAAATGAACTAAGTTAACCATGAAATGATTTGATGCATGGTGAACATCTATGCGACGTCTACGGACGATCTATGTTTAAAAGGAAAGTTTATGATGATAAAGGTATCCATGGGAATCCACAGATAAAACATATTTTAGAATGGAATTTTATGCATGAAAAGAGTTAGATGGAGAATTATAGCTTTATTATAATGTTATTGAAATGTTTTACTTTAAACTCTTTGACTAGCATATTTTCAAATGTTTTCTATTAGAGGAACCCTTTTAGATCACTATTAGCTAGCCACCGGTAATGCTAGCCCTGGTGCACCATGGTCATGCGAAGGCTTCAGCCTAGGATATTGTGACGGGCATATGACTGCCTAAGACACAGAATTTAGGGTGGACTTATGTCTACGCCTATAGTGATTTCCATACCCTTGCTATGTGCTTGGGAAAATTTAGGGTGGACTTATGTCTACACCTACAGTGATTGCCACACCCTTGCTATGTGCTTGGGGGAATTTAGGGTGGACTTATGTCTACGCCTACAGTGATTACCCTTCCCTTGCTATGTGCTTGGGGAAGATGATAGATCTGTCAGGAAAGAACTCCAATAGACTAGTGCATTTTTCTTAAGATTAAATATTTCTAAACAAGCTCATTCATCATTGTTATTGCATAAATAACTTCATTTATTACTTACCATGCATAATTGATTTGCTTTACGGTTACTGATTTAAATCCTGTTTTATCTTTTGAACATACATTTGAACTGTTTAGCTTTTCTTTCAGTAAATTATGGTTAAATGCTTAATGTTTCTATTATTATCTTTACACTTTGATTTCAATTATTAAACTCTTTGTGAAACACTCGTGCTTGGTTTTGATCTAGCTACAGCTTCATAGGAGGTTGAATATAGCGTTGGTTAGCCCCAGTTTGGGCAAGGCTATTTTTTTGTACTGATTATCTAGTTTAGTTTATGTCTAGAGTACCTCCATGAATTTACAGGCAGGATCCTTGCTTCTTGCGTATTTTGATGTGTTGTTTGGAAAACGATTTTATATTTTACAACGATGTTTGTATTATGTGGCCATGGGCCAAGTTCAATCACAAATATATGTACAGTATTTTTCTTATATTGGATATGGCATATGTGGCTAGTTATATTTATTATGTACTCGGGATTGTGTGCTGGATGTTTGTACATGCTATGTGTTAGGCTTGCGGCTAGGGGGAAATCCTTATGCCGTGTTGGTCAAGTGTTCTATCATTTAGGGCCATGACACACATCTTGCTACAGTTATAGATAAAGATCTAAGTCTAGTTTGCGCTTTCCATGGTTGTTTGTCTTCCAATCTATTTGAGCCATAGTTGGACTAGGTACATGAATAAATGCTTGTAAAGCATCAACCAACTCTTTAGCATTTAAAGTTGAGATGATAATTCTTCGTACTGAGTGTGGAATAAACCTTTGTTCCATATTATGATTAAGAAAAGACAACAGACCATCAAAGAAATGGTTGACATTTAACAAACCTATCGGTTTGTGATGTATATTCAGTTGGGCCCAAGTTACTATTTGGAAAATCTCCTTTAAAGTACCAAAACCCCCTAGTAAGGCAATGAAGGCATTAGCATTGCTCATCATTCTAGCCATGCACTCATGCATAGAAGCAACCTTATATTCTTCCCCAATTGTCTTCCCTATGATGTTGAATGCAGCTAGAGTTGTAGGAATAATATCTAGAACTTGACATCCTCCTGCATGTGCAGTTGTAGACACACACCCCATTAACCCACGGTTACCTTCACCATAGACAAAATAAAGTTTTCTTTTGGCCAGCACCATACCTAGATTTTGTGCTGCTTTCACATACTCTCCATCTTTTCCAGAACTAGAACCACAAAAGACACAAATATTTTGAAATTGACGGAATGTGATTCCCTTCATAATTGCGCACACCCTAATTTTGAGTATGAGAAGGTAAAGATACTAATGTGTATATTTATAGAACTCAAAGAAGGGCATACTTATGATAGATATGCAAATAGAATGAGTATAATTAAAATAACTATGTGAATGATTAATGGATATAAGCTAAATTGAAGGTGAAATTTTCAAAAATGACGGCAAGTATGTATATGTACAGTAATTATGATAATCACTTATATTAGACATATAAAGAGAATAAGGTTAAGTTATCACTAGAAAGTTTCTTTTTCCTTATTGTCCTTGATGAAGCATTGATGTCTTGATTCTTATAGGGAAGTTGTAGGTGATAGGTGTAAATGTTAAAAAAAATGAAAATGCAAAGAAGTTAATTGTTGAAAAGGGACAATTAAATGATTTTTCTTTTTTTTTTCCAATGTTCCTACTAGTCGACTATCAGTATTATTAAGTCGATTAACTATTTTGAAAATTTTTAATTTGGACTGGTTATTAACAATTGATTGATTATATCTATTTTGAAGCAATTAACTATATCCTACCAGTTAATTACGTATTCTTTGGCTTTCATAGACTTTTATAAGTTTAGAAATGTTTCTTTTTCCATGTGCTATTTTTTTACTGAATACCAACAACTTTAATATATTCAAAACTTGTAGCCACCGATTTTTGCCGAAATAACAGCTAAATTTTGTGTACATATTTTTAAGAATTACGGCCACCGATTTTAATTTTCTCCAATGCTTTGTCCAAACTTTTAACTTTCTATTTTGACACCATTCTCTATTATACTTTTTGTTTGTTCTATTGTATTCTCCCTTATTAATGTTTAGCATTAAATGCAAAGTTCTTTTCCCTCATGACAAAAAAAGTTAATTTATTTTCTTGGAAACTCAATTATTATGGTGTCCAATTGGTTAGTAGGTTAAAATAATGAAAATTTTAAAAGGAATGGACAGATGATGGCCTTATGGTGCTTTGACAAATGTAATCAAGAGAATTAGTGGTGTTGAAGTTCTTGAGGAATAAAATATGAAAAATAGGATTTAAATTAATCTTTGAACTCTTAATTTGGAAATATGGAAAATCTACAGAGAATCATGTCCGAAAATAATGTAAGTGATCAAGATATTTGTGTTAAAGGTTTATACCATGCTAAATTGAGTCTAGTATCTAGGATGTGAATTATGTTGAAATTGGAAATTTATGTATGAATAATTATTAGAAAAAATCTTTTTGAAATAATTGGATGAATTAAATGGGATTGATAAAAGCTAGAATGAGGTGCTTTTAGATATGATAGAAGAAAGGCTTGAAATTTTTTATAATGAATTTATTGGTATTAATAGAAGGGTATAGAATTATTGTGATGAGTTAAGTTGAAATTGTTAGACATGTGCCAATAGTACATAAACATTATAAAATGTTTGGTGGATTTATTGCTACGTATGTTTAACATATTGATTAATGGATTTTAAGATAAAAATAGATGATAGATTAAGATGATGATATTCATAGAATGATGTTAACATGTGAGAATAAAAAATGATTTGATAGAAGTCTGGAATAAGACAAGATAGTTACCAAATATGGATGTGAATATGTTCTTTATGTGTGTGTTTCCTAATATCGACTTATAGATATATGCATGCAAGATTGAGGATATAAATGAATGAGATACACAATGGTTTAAGAGTTTCTTACATGTATATATATAATTTGTTAAGTACTTTGTATAAAGTGAAATTGATTAGAAAAGGAATACAAATAATTCAATACAGGCCAAAAATCTATAAGGACCATGAATGTTGAGCACTATAAATTACCAGATGGTGACCAAATATTCTTGAAGGACTCACCAATGAAAGAGGTAATGAGGTTGGAAAGAAGGAAAAAGTTAAGCTATAGTATATAGACTCTTTTGGAAACTTGAACAAAGTAGGCATAGTAGTACATTGCCTAGCCTTACCATCAGGATTAAGTAACGTGGATACAGACTTTCTTACGTTAATGCTATGGAAGTATCTATTAGATTTTTCTTATGTTACCTAATTCCAAATAATTCAATTGGACAAGAATTTAGCTTAATTATGAGTAAAAAAATTGATGTCTATTGTTGATCGACAAGTGAAGAACTTATGGATAAACGAAATCCCTATGGTTAAGTTATATGGAAAAATCACTCAAGTGAAGAGATATATTAAAAAGTAAAGATGATTTACAGAAAAGATACCCCCAAATATTTGAATAATAAGGTTGGTAACTCTAAATTATGTCTTGTTTTCATTCCCTACATGTGGTATGATGGGTTGAAATTCGAGGACCGAATTTCTTAAGGGAGGAAGAATGTAATATTCCGTAATTTTTATTTTTAAATGATAGTGTTTTGCCATAAACAAATATATTTTTATTTGTTTAAAAATGATTATGTTTTGCTAAAAACAAGTATACTTTTAATTAAAATAATTATTTTTTTGCTTAAAATAATTATAATGGCCTCTAATAAATTTTTGTTTTATTTTTAGAAATATTATTTCTTTTATTATACATAAAGATATTTATTTTTTTAAAATTTTACTGAGAAAAATCATAATTTGATATTGCAACTAAAGTTTTGTAATAATGTAAATTTTTAGAAATTTTTGGGATGTTTTAGGATGAAAAATGGAATTTATATGAATATATATAAAATAAAATTCTATTATTTAATTATTAAATAATAATAATTATTATTGTAACACCATATTTTTTTTCTTTTTATCACAATTCTCATAACAATATATATTTGCATAAATACCCATATATGTATATTACAAATCCCGCATAAGTATTCATAATACAATACTAGTCATAATTGCAATACAAATACAAAAGTCCCCATACAGCACACCACCCTTAAAACACAAAGGGATAGGAGGTGGTGCTGACATCGGGATCTTTACTGGCAACGCTGTCCATGGAAGTATCTCACTTCCTTTTATCTGAACATAACACCACAAAATAGTGAGAACATGGTTCCTAGTAGACTCAACCATTTTATAATAAAATGTGTAAAAACATATATTATGTTCAGCTGTATAAACTACAGAAAATATCAAGCTTTTATGATAAAATCATAACTTCTAATACACCTGCCTCACTCGGCGATCTGGCACACTCAATGCATGAAAAACATAGCTCTTCATGTTGCGCAATGCTCATCGCATGCCATAGCTATAAAATCACACATTTTCACTCATTGCTTCTCTTTTATTCTCATTTACTTCTCTTTTATTCTCATTTGCTTCTCTTTTATTCTCATGTGGTTAGGTGGCCTCATCGGTTCACTCAGGCTAGTAGGGCGTCCCCTTCCCGGTACCGTCATAGCCATATAACCCACCGATATTCATCGATGTCCACTCAAGTCAAGTGCAATGCATATGCACCAGGCAACTCATCGCAAGCTTTATGCTTGTCAATCAATAATAAATGCAATGTAAAAATATCATTTTCATGCTCAATGCGTTATATAAATATACATCACAACTCTTGCCATGAGCATATTTCAAATTATATGTTCAATAGGTATTTCCATCTATATCACTCTTTCAAAATATCTCAAATCAATATTCAATGTAAGCCCCTTGAAATCAAGTAAATAAAATAATGTTTTGGTGATATAAAACCATCACTTTAGAAGTATTTCTCTTAGTCAATTGGTTTCTAAAATCCCTTCAACAAATAAAGTTCTTTTTCTTATAGAAAACAGTGAAGAGTAAGATTTTCCAGCCCTAAACAAGGCCTTGAAACTCAGAACACAGCTTGATTGTGTTCTGTGACCTTTCCTCACTAATCAAATTATAACTCTCTCATTTCAACTCCAATTAAGGTAATTTTGGTGTCTATATAAAGTTAAGACAATTACCTACAACCTTTATGTTAACTATATTTTCTAATTCCTTACTGATTAGTCGCAGAAATTCGAACACTAAAGCACTCATATTTACAAATTCTGGATTCTAGACTCTTTGGGTTCTGTGACCTTCCCTCACTAATCAGGACATAACTCTCTCATTTGAACTCAGATTAGGATGATTTGGGTGTATATGTACTAAGAAAATTATCTACAACCTATATTTTTACCATATTTTCCAATTCCTTATAGAGTAGTCCCAAAAATTCAAACACTAAAGGTACTCATATTTACAAATTTTGGATTCTAGACTCTTCGTGTTATGTGACCTCGGCCTACTTCTTGGGTCATATCTCCCTCATATTGACTCCAAATTAAGTATTCTCAGAGCCTATAAATTCATGAGACACATAGCTACAATTCTTATGTTGATACTTTCTTTAAAATTGTTACCGATTTTGCCCAGAAATTCGAAATAAACAAAACAGAAAAATCTACATAATATATAGCCCACATGTTGCACAATTTCACAATTAATCACTTGTAAAAGATAGAAATTGCATCAAAATTTGTGGAGAGTAGGTGTTAAGCCTACCTTAACAAGCTTCCTAAACTTTGAATACCAATTTCTCACCACCAAAACCTACATCTATAACTTGATTTAGGATCCATTGAAGAAAAGATGAGTACAGAAGAATTTGGATCAAGAAAACCTACATTGATTCTCTCCTCTTGCACTTTCTCTCTCTTCTTCTTGTTCTCTCCTTTCTGAATTTTTTCTGATCACTCCCCCTCCACTTTGATAGTCAAAACCATCATCATCACTCAAGTGTTTTAAAAATTCTTCTAGCCTACCACTCAAGTGTTTTAAAAATCCTTCTAGCCTACCATTCAAGGGTTTTAGAAATCCTTCTAGCCTACCATTCAAGTGTTTTAGAAACACTTCTAGCCTAACATTCAAGTGTTTTAAAAACAATTCTAGCCTACCATTTAAGTGTTTTAGAAACACTTCCAAGCTACTTGGCTGGAATTACCAAAATACCATTCTACCAAAAATCGTGTAAATACTAAAAAATCGTATAAATACCAAAATACCACTTTAAAGTATTTACACCATTATTAGTCTATTGAAATTACATAATTGTCACTCTCTCAAAGCATTACAATACAACCCTTACATTAAAGATTACATAAATTCCCATTAGTATTTTAGGGAAAAATCAAGGATGTTACAGTTCTCCCCCCTAAAAAGAAATTTTATCCCCAAAATTCACAGTCTATCTGTCTTCAAATAGTTGCGAGTATTTCTGTCTCATGACATCCTCTCTTTCCCACGTGGCTTTTTTTGCCATTAACCTTTCCAAGCTATCTTCTTGAATACATGGAACACATCATGTAAGTTTGTCAGATGCAGAGGAAGTGTAATCTGATATGCTGACGGACCTACCCTCTTGAGAATTTGGTAAGGGCCTAAGTACCTCGGGCTCAGTTTCTTTACTTTCATTGCTCGGCCAATTCCGGTAGTCGGAGAAATTTTCAAGAATACAAGTTTCCCTTCTTGAAATTGTAACGGCCTCCTCCTCTTATCGAAATAGCTTTTCTGTCGACTCTGAGCCGTCCGCATCTTATCCCGAATCATCTGTATCTGCTCAGACGTGTGTTGCACTAACTCGGGCCCTAATAAATTTTTCTCCCCCACTTCATCCCAACATAAAGGTGATTTACACTTTCTTCCATGTAAAGCTTCATAAGGTGCTATCCCAATACTGGAATGATAACTATTATTATATGCAAACTCTGCTAGGGGTAAATATTCGTCCCATCCCTTTCCTTGCTCTAGCGTACAAGCTCTTAGCATATCTTCTAAGGTTTACATAGTCCTTTCTGTTTGTCCATCCGTTTGAGGATGATATGCAGTACTAAAACATAGACGGGTGCCAAAAGCCTCTTGTAATGCTCTCCAAAATTTGGAAGTGAATCTAGAATCTCGATCTGAAATTATGCTATTAGGAATTCCATGTAACCAGACAACTTCCTTCATATACAGTTGGGCTAATTTATTTAAGGAGTAGTTAATCCTGATGGGTAGGAAGTGCGCAGACTTTGTCAACCTGTCCACTATTACCCATATTGCATCATTGCTTGCCTGAGTCTTAGGTAACCCTACAACAAAATCCATAGAAATGCTATCCCATTTCCACTCAGGGATTTCTAATGGTTGTAACATCCCAGAAGGTTTTTGGTATTCAATCTTCACCTTTTGACAAGTCAGACATTTCGTTACATACTCAGCAATGTCTCGCTTCATTCTTGGCCACCAGTACAATCTTTTCAAGTCTTGATACATCTTTGTAGATCCCGGATGGATTGTATACTTACTTTGATGTGCTTCATCCAGAATTTTAACTTTTAAATTCTCTCCTTGTGGTACATATGTTCTGCCTCGATACATAATGACTCCATCTTTTGATATTGCAAAATCAGGCTGGTCTCTTCGGTCTTGTAAAAACTTATCCTGTGATTGCGCCTCCTTAATTTCCATCTTTAAATCACATTCAACTTTTAATTCGCTAATAATCAGACTTCTAGGAAGAGTCACCACTGATAACTTCAAATTTTGGAACTCTTTAATCAACTTTATCTCCCAAATTACCATATGACTCACATGTAGCGACTTCCAACCCAATGCATCAGCTACTATGTTTGGCTTTCCAGGGTGATACTTTAATTCAAACTTATAATCACTGATGAATTCCATCCACATTCTTTGCCTCATATTAAGCTCTTTTTGGTCAAAAAGATACTTTAAACTCTTGTGGTCGCTATATATCTCAAATATAGCTCCATACAAGTAGTGTCGCCATATCTTTAAGGCAAAAAACTATTGCAGCTAACTCGAAGTCATGAGTGGGATAGGATAGTTCTCTTCATGTGATTTCAACTGTCGAGAAGCATATGCAACCACTATGATTTCTTACATTAATACACACCCTAAGCCTTTTTTGGAAGCATCTGTATAGACTTTAAATCGTCTAGAAGGATCGGGAATGACTAAAACAGGAGGAGAAGTCAATCTGACTTGAAGCTCTTGGAAACTATTCTCACATTCTTCGGTCCACTTAAAGAGACTTCCTTTTCTGGTTAATCGGGTCATAGGTAGGGCTATTTGAGAAAACCCCTGTATGAATCTTCTATAATATCCTGCTAAACCCAGGAAACTTCTAATCTCAGTCATAGTTTTTGGTCTCTCCCATTTCAACACTGCTTCTGTTTTACTTGGATCTACTGACACACCCTCTCCAGAAATTATGTGACCCAAAAACTTTACTTCTTTTAACCAGAATTCACATTTCTCTAATTTTGCAAAGAGTTTCTTTTTTTTCAACACCTGAAGCACTAGCCGAAGATGCTGGCTAGGTTCTTCACTCTTAGAGTAAATTAGGATATTGTCTATGAATACCACTACAAATTGATCCAGATAAGGTCTAAAAATGCGATTGATGTAGTCCATAAAGATCGCCGGCGCATTCGTGACCCCAAACGACATTACCCGGAATTCGTAATGTCCATACCGAGTTCTAAAAGAAATCTTCAGAATATCTTCTTCCTTAACTCAATCTGATGATACCCCGACCTCAAGTCTATCTTTGAGAAAATCATAGCTCCTTTTAGCTGATCTAACAGATCATCAATTCTGAGCAACAGATACTTATTCTTAATAGTCTCCTTGTTTAATTGCTTGTAGTCAATGCACAGTCTTAAACTGCTATCCTTCTTCTTTACAAATAGCACAGGCACTCCCCAAGGTGATACACTGGGTTGAATAAAGTTTTTTTCTAACAAATCTTCAAGCTGCTTCTTAAGTTCTTGTAATTTCACAAGAGACATCCTGTATGGAGTAATAGAAATTGGTCTTGCTTCTGGTGCCAAATCTATGAAAAATTCCACTTCTCTCTTCGGTGGAGGTTCAGAGATATCAGAGGGAAAAACCTCTAGAAACTCACTCACTATTGGAATCCTAAGTAGTTCATGGTCCATATTTGGACCAATAGCATACAGGAAGATACAACTCAGGTCTGCCTTTCTCAACTCTTTATTGAGTCTGTGAGCACCGATAACACTATACTTTTGGTTCTCCAGAGGCTCCGCGAGAAACTCAAAAGTCTTATTGTAGCAATCTAGAAGGACTCGGTTCTTACTTAACCAATCCATACCCAAGATGACATTAATACTGTGTAAGGGTAGACAGACCAAATCCACTATAAAAGATCTGTTACTCATCTAAACAAAACAATTTAAACACACCGAAGAGGTAATTACTTTTCCTCCCGTAGGTGTCACTACCGCTAACTCATGGGGTAACTCAATAGTAGGGTATTGTAACTTCCCTACACATTCTATGGCTATAAAAGAATGACTTGCACCAGAATCAAACAATACAATCAAAGGTATATTGTTGATATAACATGTACCTTGCATCAGATCAGGAGTGGATTTTGCTTCAGCACCGCTCAAAGTGAAAACCCTTCCTGGTGTCCGCTGAGGTTGTGCAATCCCTTTCCCTTTTCCTTGTGGGCATTGCTGTGCAATATGCCCCTTTTGTCCACACTGGAAGCAAGTAAGGGAATTGAAGTAACATGATCCATTTTTATGGTATCGTCCATATTTCCCACACAGATCCGTCACCTGCTTTTGTGGAAAAGGTCTGGGTCCCAAAAGTGTAGGTTGTTTACCCCTCATAATAGCCTTTCCTTTAAAATTTCTGTCTACAATTGGAAATTCCCTCTTTCGCTTACACTGAACCCGTCTTTCTCTATCTTCTTCCACTGTCTTTAGGCTCTTCTCCAGCAGACGACTTTTGTTAATCAATGGAACAAATTCTCGGATCTTGAAACCCACCACAGCATTATGGATTTCTGGATTCAACCCTGCTTCAAATTTGATTGCTTTCCACGATTCATTCGGATTATGTCTCATATAGTCTGAAAACTTTGAAAATTCCTTAAATTTTGCAATGTACTGTTCCACGGTTCGGTTGTTTTGTCTAAGCTGAAGGAATTCAATCTCCTTCTCCGCTCTCACACTTCTGGGGAAATATTTATCCAAGAAAGTCTCCTGAAATACTTGTCAGGTAACCTCACGGCCTTGGTGACTTAGTAGTTCACTGGCTCCCCTCCACCAGTACTCAGCTTCGTCCTGTAGCATATAAGCCACAAAATTAACCTTCTGCTCATCAACACAATTCAAAATTTTAAAGATTTTCTCCAATTCAACTAGCCACCCTTCAGCAGTTACGGGTTCATAACCACCCACAAAAGTCGATGGTCGAGTCTTTAGGAATTCAGACCATCCATTTCCTTCTTTAGTTTCATTTTTTCCGTCTCTCTGACGGTTCCTCTCAGTCCCTAGGTTTCCTCTAATCCCTTCTGTGGTAATTTGCTGGAGATGTTGCAAAATTTGATTCGTTGCAGTGGCCTGAGCTTGAAAGTCAGAAAGATTAGTTACTTCTCTGGATAACCTGTCATGGTCCAATCTCATTTGAGGCATATATGTAGCAACTAAGTGATGTCCTCTACTTTCTAGATCTCTGCTTAGGAATATGGGATGTGGCAAGCCCAAGTTTAGTTTCTTAGTTCTTAGGAACTTTCACAATGATTCCTATGAGGTAGTTATTAAAAGCACTATTTATTGGTATAATCTCCTCCTAGTTAGCCCATGTGACCCTTGCTCTCTTACATTAATTAGTGATCAGAAAGAGGTATAAAAATCTTCTTTCTTTCATTACTCTTGAAAGTTTATGGACTCCATTACAATCAGCCTGCCAATGTCTATGCTCTTATGTTTCATAATATAGTAAAGGAGGACTCTTTTCTCATGATTCATCATGCTCAGGTGCTTGTTAGGGACTAGCTTGGTTGTCAAGAAATAAAACTATGCATTTGCTTTTGGCTTCATGAATTTCTTATACACTTTTATGAATTGTCCATCAGAAGCCATGCTCGAATGTTTCTAATTTAGGGATAAGAAGGGTCTTGGATTTCTTGAAATGCTAGGTGATATGTAACATCCTTAATTTTGTTTCTTTTATTGATAAAGGTAAATAACTATTTAGTTAAGAAAATAAAATTTATTAGACAATTTTCAAATATATAAGGAAATATAATCCTTAGAAATTCTTCAACTTATGTGTATGCATAGAGAATGTTTCTCACATTAAGGGAATAAGTAAAGAGAGAAAAAAATAAGGGGAAAAAATTTGAAATAACATACTAAAGAGAGGCGAAATTCTTGGGTAAGGAAGATAAATATTTGGGAAGTAAGTAAACATCTTCAAATTTCAAGAGCTAGAGTTCCTAAGTTTAACTTCTCCACCCCAACATTGGGCTTTCATCAATGGACACTTCATATAGAGTTTTTTCACTTCACATGAGTTTCTAGCAATCCAATAGGATAGCCCAAGCAAGAAATAAAACATAGACTTGGACTAGGATATAGAAATTCGACTGATAGCCTACAAACCATCAAAATGTGACCAAGCCCTCCATGAAAGGTAGAATTTCAGCCAAAGCAAAGAAAATGGGTAAGAATAAGCCCAAATCCAAGAGGAAAAAAAAGAATCATGTGATGAAATAGTAGTGTAATAATAATCAAGATTAGGTCACATGGCATTAGGACAAAACATCTATATCCTACTTTCATAATTTTAACAAGTAAATAATAATTCATGGCATTATGACAAAACATCTATATCCTACATTAATAATTTCAACAAGTAGGTAATAATACATGGCATTATGACAAAACATTTTTATCCTATACAAATAATTTCAGCCAAGCAAGGGAGATTCAAGGGCTAGAAATTTGCCACACAGAAAGGCAAACCTATCATACTTGAGTGAGAAAAAAGAAGAAGAAAAAGAATCCTTAAATCAAAGGGAACTTGTCCTTTATCTTAAGAACATTTTATCATAATTTTCAAAATACAAATCTCCTTTTACTATGCATATCTTGACTAAGGGAGAGGAAGACAAGAACATGAGTTGTCTTTTCCAAAAATAAAACCAAGTGCATTCTAATTGTGATAAGGTAGACTCATGATTATGAAAGGCGAACCACTTGATAATTTATTTAAGCAAAACTTACCCTTACAACATTATAATTTCATCCAAGTGAGGGAGAGAAAAAACATAAGCAAGGTAGAGTGAGGAAAGGTGAGAAAGAGATGAGAAGAAAGTAAAGAAGAGGAAGGAAAAGTCTAGAGGACTAAGTACTCAAGGTAAGTTAACTTAATCTCTACTTTAATCTATTTTTTCTCTTCATCCTTAAGGTTCAAAACTCACCCCTCCTTCTCTTATTTAAGCTGTTTGAAAAGTTAAAGGAAGGGAGGAATCTTGCTACTTAAAACACTAAGTGAGGAATCTTGCTACAAGAAAAAGAATTCACTAAGTGAACTATAGGGATCTTTAGGTAGGTTTAACAATATCTCTTTTTGAAGAAAACTTTGAAATTCGTAACATTTATATGAGATTTTGATCTTAGAACTTTGATGAAATTTACAATATTTTCTACTTTGATGATTGGTCATAGATGTTGCTATATCATGTTACATGTCATCTTGCATATGATGAATATTTTGAACATTTCGGTTGGTGTGGAAAGTTCTGCATAGGTATGGATATGGGTGGAAAAAATTTTAAGATTTTTATACTATTATTTTGTATATTTGAATGTGATAAAAATTTGATGGAATATGATTAGATGTAAATTAGTAAGAAAATGTGTCACGCCCCCAATTTTAGAGCACGTGAAACACATATTTTATGATCATATATTTTTCATAACATGTATAATACACTCTTTTACATATATGTATTTCCATATATATACCAAATCTATAAATATCAAAGTACAGCAGAAGCAGGGATCCTGCCTGTGGCGTTCAGAGCATACTCTAAAGTACAAATACAATATAAATCAAAATCTATGAGCCATGGAAACAAAGTATGTTCACCCAGAGATCATGTCGTCTAGCTGGTCAACTATCTGAAGGAAAGAACCAAACTCTATATCCTTATCTGAAAAGCATATAAACATCGTGTAGTGAGTTTGACAACTCAGTGAGTAGATAAAACCTCATTGACCTCTTAGGTCAACATATAGATGTACTCATATTTTAAAATTTGTCACAAAAAATACAGTTTACAAGTACATTCATATGGGACCCGTATTTTAAATATTTTTAGTTCATATCACATTCAGATATTCAAAATCATATGCAATACGGTATGATCATTATTCAAATATTGTAATGCATCAAAACCTTTCACATGAAAACATAAGAGGATCCCATATCAGAACCACCATATCAAAGTTCAGCCCCTTCCGTACTTTGTTGGTGTAGGATTTGCATAAACTCAGTATCCCGTTGAGGTTTGCCCTACCACCATTCAAGATGACACACGAAGGGACTCTAATATAGGTATTTCCCAAGCACATAGTAAGGGAAGGCAAATCACATCTCATATAGTTGACATCTCACCCATATAGGAGGCATCTCACTCTCCTTCACATATTATATCCCGTGTGTTGATCGACACACGAGACTAGCACCACCCCCTACTAGCTGGGTTTTTAAGGTGTACCAGGGCTAATATGAACTGTTGTTTTCAGGCAATGTTTTCAATAGGATTCCTCTACAAAAAATTCTCAATATAATACAGACTTTCAGTCTCTATACAGATTCATCTGTTATAAATTTCCTATTCAGGGTTTATCATATGTACATGCCCTTTCTCGAGGCAATCATATAACTTTATAAATAATGCCATATGCATAAATATTCACTTTATCATTTAATGAGAAATACATATGAAATTAGATACATTATGAGTTCAAAAATCCATTTTCAAAATTATACTCTTCTTGAACTATATTTCAAATTGTAAGCAATTTAGATAATTTTAAGGTATTTCAGAAACTTATAAAAGTGTAAATATCTCATAATCATAATCAAATACATGCTTAAAGATCAAGAAGAGTATATGGCAAGTCATAGGAAGAATCATCTACTCACAGGATAAGGGCTCCAGATTGGACAGTCTAAAAATATACTTTTCCAATCCACATTTGACTAAACAAACTTCAAAAACGTGTTCAGAGAGTCCAAAATTCAAGGAAATGACTCCGGAAACTTGGTCATTATTCAAGGTCGAAAAATACTATTCACAGCCAAAAATCATGATTTTTGCTGAAAAATTCTATTCACCAAGTATAAAAAGTGGTCAGATAATTGAAAATTTTCATATCCTAATGTTTATCTAGCTCCTAAATTCATCTACAGTGTCAGATTTTCAATTTGAGGTCTCTAAGTAAGGGTTTCAGAACTTGTTTTTTTCTAAAATTTTCTACTTCTGATCTGCAGTAATTCAATGGTTGATTTGAAAATTGTTCAGTCAAAATTGTAGTATTCTCCATCCTAAATCCAGTGGTACTCTTACTTTTAAGATCGAAAATCAATAGACACTCCAGATCTAAAGAGAAAATTGAAGGTTACTATTCACACTATTCATCAATTTCGCATTCGATTGTAATGTAGGGGTATTTATGTAATTATGTAATTTCAATAGACTAGCAATGGTGTAAATACTTTAAAGTGGTATTTTGGTATTTATACGATTTTTGGTAGAATGGCATTTTGGTAATTCCAGCCAAGTAGCTTGGAAGTGTTTCTAAAAAACTTAAATGGTAGGCTAGAAGTGTTTCTAAAACACTTGAATGATGGTAGGCTAGAAGTATTTCTAAAACACTAGAATGGTAGCCTAGAAGGATTTCTAAAACCCTTGAATGGTAGGCTAGAAGGATTTTTACAACACTTGAGTGGTAGGCTAGAAGAATTTTTAAAACACTTGATTGGTAGGCTAGAAGAATTTTTAAAACACTTGAGTGATGATGATGGTTTTGACTATCAAAGGGGAGGGGGAGTGATTAGAAAAAATTCAGAAAGGAGAGAACAAGAAGAAGAGAGAGAAAGTGCAAGAGGAGAGAATCAAAGTACGTTTTCTTGATCCAAATTCTTCTATACTCATCTTTTCTTCAATGGATCCTAAATCAAGTTATGGATGTAGGTTTTGGTGGTGAGAAGTTAGTATTCAAAGTTTAGGAAGCTTGTTAAGGTAGGCTCAACACCTACTCTCCACAAATTTTGATGTAGTTTCTATTTTTTACAAGTGATTAATTGTGAAATTGTACAACATGTGGGCTGTATATTATGTGGATTTTTTTGTTCTGGATATTTCGAATTTCTGGGAAAAATCGGTAACAATTTTAAAGAAAGTATCAACATAAGAATTGTAGCTATGTGTCTCATGAATTTATAAGGTCTAAGAACACCTAATATAGAGTCAATATGAGGGAGATATGACCCAAGAAGTAAGCAGAGGTCACAGAACACAAAGAGTCTAGAATCTAGAATTTGTAACTATGAGTACCTTTAGTGTTTGAATTTTTGGGACTACTCTGTAAGGAACTGGAAAATATGGTAAACATATAGGTTGTAGATAATTTTCTTAGCTTTACAGAGACACCAAAATCGCCTTAATCAGAGTTCAAATTGGAGAGTTATGTTCTGATTAGTGAGGGAAGGTCACAAAACCCGAAGAGTCTAGAATCTAGAATTTGTAAATATGAGTGCTTTAGTGTTCGAATGTTTGTGACTAATCAGTAAGGAATTAGAAAATATAGTTAACATAAAAACTGTAGGAAATTGTCTTCGCTTTGTATAGACACCAAAATCACCTTAATCGGAGTTGAAATGAGAGAGTTATATTCTAATTAGTGAGGAAATGTCACAGAACACAGTCAAGCCGTGTTCTGAGTTTCAAGGCCGTGTTTAGGGCTGGAAAATCTTATTCTTCACTGTTTTTTATAGGAAAAAGAACTTTATTTGTTGAAGGGATTTTAGAAACCAATTGACCAAGAGAAATACTTCTAAAGTGATGGTTTTATATCACCAAAACATTATTTTATTTACTTGATTTCAAGGGGCTTACATTGAATATTGATTTGAGATATTTTGAAAGAGTGATATAGATGGAAATACCTATTGAACATATGATTTGAAATATACTCATGGTAAGAGTTGTGATGTATATTTATATAACTCATTGAGCATGAAAATGATATTTTTGCATTGCATTTATTATTAATTGACAAGCGTAAAACTTGCGATGAGTTGCTTGGTGCATATGCATTGCACTTGACTTGAGTGGACATCGATGAATATCGGTGGGTTGTATGGCTATGACGGTACCGGGTAGGGGATGCCCTACTAGCATGAGTGAGCCGATGAGGTCACCCAACCACATGAGAATAAAAGAGAAGCAAATGAGAATAAAAGAGAAGTAAATGAGAATAAAAGAGAAGCAATGAGTGAAAATGTGTGATTTTATAGCTATGGCATGCGATGAGCATTGCGCAACATGAAGAGCTATGTTTTTCATGCATTGAGTGTGCCAGATCGCCGAGTGAGGCAGTTGTATTAGAAGTTATGATTTTATCATAAAAGCTTGATATTTTCTGTAGTTTATACAGCTGAACATAATATATGTTTTTACACATTTTATTATAAATGGTTGAGTCTACTGGGAACCATGTTCTCACTATTTTGTGGTGTTATGTTCAGATAAAAGGAAGTGAGATGCTTCCATGGACGACGTTGCCAATAAAGATCCCAATGTCAGCACTACCTCCTCACCCTTTGTGTTTTAAGTGGGTTATTTTACCTTTAAATTCATCTTATTTTAGGTCTTATTTTTGGGTAATTCTTGTATTTTTAAGTTAAAATGCATTAAATTAAGATTTTGATAAGAATTGATCTAAATCTAAGTATATAAAGAGATTAAGAGAGCTAAGAGCAAAAAAGGACCTGATAACTTCAGTTTACTACAATTTTTATATGATTTTCAAGTGTGTTTATTGCGCTATTTTGACTATTAAGCACTCTTATTCCCGGATCTAACTAAATGTGATAACTCCTTTAGATGCAATATCATCCACCTTGTGTGTTGTAGCAATGTAGTGTGCATATGTGGAAATCTTGGCAGTAAACCAAGTGATATTGAGTAAAGCTGCTCCCTCTTTCCTGCAAGGCACTGATTCTGTTTTATATGGCGCAGGTGGCAGGGGAGCAGAGCTGCGCAGTAGGCGCAGCCACCACCTAGCAGGAGAAAGCAACAAGTTGACATTGCAGGTTGCTAGTTGGGTTGGTATAGAACTGCCTCCACTACTGAAATTGGAGAGGAAAAATCTGAAAGCATAGATGCTGGCTGCAGAGCAGGGAGAATGTCAGCAAACCATAACACTTTACTGGGACCACAAGGCCTGATTATAAAAAGGGTAGAAAGCAGAGCCACCACAGATAAGAAACTAGAGGGGAGGAAGAAGAACAGCGACAGACTGCATAGAGGCATTAGAGCACGGGATAGTTTGCAATTCCAGATTTCCATTGATCCCTATTGTGTTTTTCTTTTCTTCTATTTTTATCAAGAAACTACACTTGTATTTTTATATCACTTGGCATGCATACCAGTGATTTTAGGATATTTGTAACCAGTGTAACCATGAGGCTTGGCTAGTTTCCAGCTAGGGTTGCATAAGGGTTGTAATGAACTTGAGCACATTTTTAGTAACAACACATTTTGCTGCAGTGTTGTTTTAACATTCAACTGTGTTTATATTTTAATTTCCCCTAATAATGGAAGTTTAGTGGAGAAAGGCTTACGCCGAAGTTCACCTAGGAAGGGAATGAAGGCTATAAAAATAGTTGAATATATGGGATTAAGCCAATATAGGAATATATGGTTTCCTATTACCCCAATAGTGGAGCTTCATGCAAAATTCGGGGGTGAGGGCTGATGCAGGAATGCATGTCTGAACCCTAGAATTGATGAGAACCATCATAATGATCAAGTTAGCTCTAAATGTTCAAGTGATCAATTCCAAATTTCAAGTGGACCAATTACTAGAGCTCGTGCTAAAAGGATTAAAGAAGCTTTCAATGGACTTGTTCAAGACACCTTATCCAAGCAAATGACTCAAGAACCGGAGCTGAAATCTTGTGAGGACGTACTGAACATTATCCAGGCTGAATATGGGATTATATAGAGCTTTTGGGGCCAAAGTACAATAAATGAAGAGCTAAGTCCTTATAGCACACAATAGTTGACTTATTGGAGCCTAATTATGCTGATTGGAGAAAAATATGCTGCTTTAGTGGCTCATAATGTACATTAGCAAAATTTTAGACTTTATAGGCTCTTTAGTCAAAATCTGCCCATGTGCATTAATTGCATTTATTTCAAAGTTTGAATTATTAGGTTTAGGAGGCTCCTTAGTCAATCCACTACATGTGCATTAGGTATTGTCATAATTGCTGGTTTCCTTGACTAGAAATCAGCCTTTTCTATTTATATTGTAACCTTTCATTGTTGTAAGAACTTTTGATTGAATGCAAATCATATTTTTTGGAAACACCAAATTGGAGAGAGTTCTTCTCTAGGGTTCTTCATAGAACTAACAGACTTATCAAGGCTTGATCAACCTTGTGGTGTCTTTGATACTAGGGGTCCTTGTTCTCTCTTGTCCAAAGGTTCTTAGTAGATCAACCAGACCTGTTTGGGCTTTCTTGGGGTGTATATATCACTGCATTGGTTGTGGGTTTGAAGGTATAGATCCTCTTGGGTTCGCATTGCCGTGTTTGGCTGCAGGTTCTATGATCTTCCCTTGTGGGTTCGCACCATCTTGGTATCAGAGCTCGGCTCCCTATCAGGTCATATCTTTTGTTCTTGTATTTCTCATCTTCTGATTGTATTTTCTATTCTTTCTTGTGTTTGTTCATCTTTATGTGTCTCTGTTCGTTCCCTACATTGTTCATCTCTGTTCGACATGTTTTCCTTTGAGTTTTGCGGCGATTCATATGTCATTTTCATAGTTTAGAATCTCATCTTTCTGCTTATTTTGGAATCACTGCAATACGAAATTTCGGCTGTGAGTTATAGTCGTTTTTAGCCAGACGTGTTTTCCTGGATTTTTCAGAGCAAACTGCTTATTTGTGTTTCTTAGTGTGATTGTTGTCCTCTTATTCCAATTTTTGCCAAAAAAAAGAGAGGAGGCAAAAAAAATCAGAAAAAAAGGAATTAAAAAAACAAAAAAAAGAGGAAAAAAAAGAAAGAAGAAAGTAGGATTTTGCTGAAATCTTATTGGGATTTGTTTTATTTCAATTTTTTTTGCTTCAGAGTTCTTGTTATCACATTCCAGAAATTTATTTTTCCTTTGATCCAGATTTGTTTTCTTATCCCCAAGTGTCTAACTGACTCTACAAGTTTTGGTATAACCTTGTGTTGGTTAGTTACCTTAAAGAACCTATTGAGAGAACTAATAGAGGAAAAAGGCAAGAGTGACACATATTGTGGAAAAGCCTATAAGGAGTGAAACACGAGTGTTGAGTGACATTCTTTGAGTGCAAACACGTAAGGAAATCTATGAGGATCTTTTATTTTCACTATCCAATTTTTTTGCAGCTAAAAACAAATGTCTAACAAGGAGGAGTCAACCAGCGGTGGAAACTCACCCAATATGGAGCTTGTCATAAAAGCCATGCAACAACAGTTTGAACGCTTTAATGTGTTGTTTGGAGACATAAGAGATAGGCTGGATAGGCAAGACACTAGGATCACCAATTTACAAAGAAGACAACCTAATAGGAGTCCTAATCCTAGAAGAGTCGTTCAGCCTGAAGCTGAGTTCGAAGTTGAAGTACGGAGTGAGGATGATGATGGTTATGAATCTGAAGTTGGTGTAAGAAGAAATAGGCATACTAGAATTAGACTAGAAATGTATCATGAGAGAAATATTCCTAGAGAAGGAAGGCAGGTAGATGGAGACCTAGGCAGTATTAAAATAAAAATACCATCTTTCCAAGGTAGAAATGACCCTGAAGCCTACTTAGAGTGGGAAAAAAAGGTTGAGCTGATTTTTAAATGTCATAATTATTCTGAAATGAAAAAGGTGAAGTTGAATGTGATAGAGTTCACTGATTATGCAATTATTTGGTGGGATAAGCTTAGTTTAAATAAGAGGAGAAATGGTAAGCATCCTATAGAAACTTGGGCAGAAATGAAGGTTATAATGAGAAGGAGATTTGTACCTGGTCATTACTATAGAGACCTCTACCAGAAGTTGCAAACTCTTACACAAGGTTCCAAAAATGTGGAGGAGTATTACAAAGAAATGGAGGTTGCTATGATAAGGGCTAATGTCAAGGAGGACCGGGAGGCTATAATGGCTCGTTTCCTGAATGGGTTGAATAAAGACATAGACAACGTAGTAGAACTGCAGCATTATGTGGAGTTGGAGGATATGTTACATGTGGCAATCAAGGTGGAAAAACAACTCAAGCGCAAAGGTGTCTTAAGATTTAATTCTAGCTCTAATTCTCCAATGAAACAGAGTTGGAAGAAGGAAGAAAAAGATGTTCGAAAAGATGTTTCTTCAACTAAGGACAAAGGTAAATCTGAACCTCAAACTTCTAGATATAGAGATACAAAATGTTTCAAGTGTTTGGGTACAGGTCATATAGCTTCACAATGCCCCAACAAAAGAGTCATGATTATGAGGGATAATGAAGTGGTGACTGAAAGTGAGAGTGATGATTCCATGCCCTCACTTAAAGATGCTAGTGATGATGGGCTTGAGTATGCAGTGGAAGGAGAAGCACTTGTCACTAGGCGTGCCTTGAATGCTTAGGCTAAGGAAGATGATGTGGAGCAACAAAGAGAAAATATTTTTCACACTCGCTGCCTTATCAACAATAAGGTATGCAACATGATTATTGATGGGGGGAGTTGCACTAATGTTGCTAGCACTACACTGGTTGAGAAATTAGATTTGCCAATCATTCCACACCAGAGACCATACAAGCTTCAATGGTTAAATGATTGTGGAGAAATTAAGGTTAATAAGAAAATTCTGGTTTCATTCTCAATTGGAAAGTATAGTGATAAGGTGCTATGTGATGTTGTTCCTATGCATGCTGGTCATATACTTCTTGGGAGGCCATGGGAGTTTGATCGTAGGGCTATCAAGGATGGATTTACAAATAGATACTCATTTGTTAAGAATGATCGAACAATTACTCTTGCTCCATTAACACCTAAGCAAGTGTATGAAGATCAACTTAAGATGAAAAAGGAGAATGATTTGAAAAATGAGAAAAAAGAGAGTTTATAAAAAAGAAAAGAGAATGGAGAGAAAAGAAAATGCAAGAGTGAGCTTTTTTGCTAAGGAGATCGAAGTGAGGAGTGCTTTTTTAGCTAAACAACCTTTGCTCGTACTCATATATAAGGAGGGTTATTTTAACACTAATGAACTTAACTCTTCGTTTCCTAGTGTTGTTGGGTCTTTGTTGCAGGAATTCCAAGATGTGCTACCAGAAGAAATTCCTCTAGGGCTACCACCTATTAGAGGAATTGAGCATTAAATTGACTTCATTCCAGGAGCAACAATTCCTAATCACCCAGCCTATAGGACAAATTTAGAAAAAGCGAAGGAGCTTCAAATGCAAGTTGAAGAACTTATGGCCAAGGGCTATGTGAGAGAAAGTTTGAGTCTTTGTGCAGTTCCAGTACTTCTCGTGCCAAAGAAAGATGGATTATGGAGGATATGCATTGATTGCAGGGCCGTAAACAACATAACGGTAAAATATCGCCATCCTATCCCTAGATTGGATGATATACTTGATGAATTGCATGGGTCTAGTATATTTTCTAAAATTGATTTAAAATCTGGATACTGTTGTTGTTTTAATTAAACTCGCAAGTGCATGAATCTATTGGAGTATAGATTTAGTGGTATGCAAGGTCGATCCCACAGAGATTGCCAATTGAGAGAAAATTCTAATATAGATCCGAAATAAATATTTCTAACCTAGTTCCCAATGTCTTGTTTTGTGAGAGGAATATTGAACAAATTACACAAAGAACTAATATACTGAAATTAAATGAAGATGTATTCAAAGTAAAGAAGCATGCTAAGGTTAGGGGATCCACTCTTGGTATATCGAATAAAAATAAATTTAACTCTTTTATTACTCAATTAGAATCTTTACACGAATAAAGTTCTAATCGGATGGTATGTTAATTTAAGCTCAACTTTGTTTATACATGAATTATATTTACCTCCTTTCTAATAATTAAAACATTCTTGTAAAATGGATTCAAGTATATATTGTGCCAATTGTTATGTTGTCTACGATATATCAAGATTCACATTTCACAAGATTAAAAATATAAAGATACAAAAGATAACTTGTAACTAAATTCAAGCGTACATTGTGCCAATCATTATATTGTCTACAATAAATCAAGATTGATTCAAGCATTTATTGTGCCAAAGATTGTCTACAATGTATCAAGATTCAAAGTTGTTTACAATGTATCAAGATTCAAAGTTTACAAGATTAGAATGAAAAGAGGTAAGAAGAAGAAACTTAACAAGAGATAAGTGGCGAAGCCAACCACAAAAATAATAAGAGATAGACGGTCTAATAAAACCAACCAATAACATAACAAGAAATCGGCGGTATGATAAAACCAGCAATTAAGAAATAATTATGAGAAAAGAAATAGGAAGGTAAATACAATATCAAAGATAAACATTAAGATTAAGAGTTAGATAAATTATTATTCTCATACCAAGAGTTTCACCCTTTCACCTTAGCATTAGGAGATTAGTTCTCCATAATCAAGGCAAGAAAGTGAAAGGAAAGATGAAGAAACATGATAATATTACGAAAGAAAATGAAAAATACAAGATGTTTAAAGAGAGAATAACATTACAAGTTCGTAGAATAACAACAAAGCTTTCCCAAGCTCTCTCCGAAGCTCTCCAAAAACTCCCCAACTCTCCCCTCAAGCCCTCTATTTATAGATACAATTAAGTGTGGTAGGTGTGGTAATTGTCAAAATTGTTAGGTAGAAAGTTGTACAAAGTTGACAATTTGGATTCCATCATGTGCACCGAAATTGAACCTTGAATATTGTCTTGATATCTGCCTAATTTACTGACTCCTTCAACATGAAAGTTGTATGAAATTTCGTTAGCTTTCCGTCAATACAAATCGTGGACAAATTGGATACGTAATTTGTGACTTATGGTCAAAATACTAGAGCAAAGTCGGGCTGGACTGCAGCAGAAGAAAGATTCGATTCTAGCCCATTTTTGGCCCTTCTAGTGTCCGAATTGTCTGACCACTTGAACATGAAAGTTGTACCCAATTGTTTCCTCTACACATCTACCAAATTTCATACATATTGGATATTTATTTTCGGAGCTATGGCCCAACTACTACAGAAAGGTTGGGCTAGACTGCAACCAGCAAACACATTCTCAACGTTGGGGGCTTTGCCTTGAATCTTTATGTTTTAGTTCTTTTGGAAATGTGATCATAAATCAAGAATAAATTTGTGCACATATCCATTAGGATGTGTCTCAAGAGACAATATGATAATGCTCCTTACTCAGCCATCCTTAATGAATTTGTTTTATTTGCTTGATTTATAGACATTATTCCCAAAGAACCACAATTTAGCTCTGATTCCTCCAATTAAGTCCATTTTCTACTCTTCTCTCCATCTGTAAGAAATACACACAACTAAAGACAAGTAAGGGAGATTTATGCTTAATTATGGCAAAAGATAAGATGAAAATATTTAATTTATGAGTATAAAACTCACTCATCAGATACCATCAAATTCGGATGAGGGAAGGTGATGAGTGGAAAACTGCTTTCAAAACAAAGCATGGATTGTATGAATGGTTAATCATGCCATTTGGACTAACTAATGCACCTAGCACTTTCATGAGATTAATGAATCATGTTTTGCGTGCATACATTGGAAAATTTGTTGTGGTTTATTTTGATGATATTCTGATTTATAGCAAGGATTTAAATGAACATTTGAATCATCTGCGTTGTGTGCTTGATGTGTTGAGAAGGGAAAGATTGTATGCTAATCTACAGAAGTGTAGTTTTTGTATGGACAAAGTTGTGTTTCTTGGCTTTGTCATAAGTGCACAGGGAATAGAAGTTGATGAAGAAAAGGTCAAGGCTATCAAAGAGTGGCCAACACCTAGATCAGTCATTGAGGTAAGAAGTTTTCACGGTTTAGCTGGTTTTTACCGTCGTTTTATGAAAGATTTTAGCACACTTGCTGCACCACTCACTGAAGTGGTAAAGAAATCTGTGGGATTTAAGTGGGAAAAAGCACAAGATGATGCATTCAATGTTTTAAAGGAAAGGTTATGTTCTGCACCTGTTTTAACATTACCTAATTTTTTAATAGCCTTTGAAATTGAGTGTGATGCATCCGGAGTTGGTATAGGGGCTGTTTTAATGCAAGAAAAGAGGCCAATTGCTTATTTTAGTGAAAAACTAAATGGTGCTGCCTTGAATTATCCAACTTATGATAAGGAGCTTTATGCACTTGTGAGGGCACTAGAGACATGGCAACACTACCTCTGGCCTAAAGAGTTTGTCATTCATACAGATCATTTATCTCTGAAACATATCAAAAGTCAAGGTAAGTTGAATAAGCGTCATGCAAGGTGGCTGGAATTCATTGAGACATTTCCATATGTCATCAAATACAAACAAGGTAAAGAGAATGTGGTTGCAAATGCATTATCTAGGAGGTATGTTCTTCTTACTTCTCTGAATGCGAGATTGCTTGGGTTTGAGTATATCAAAGATTTGTATGCAAATGATGATGAATTTGCTGAAGTGTTTCTTGCATGTGAAAAAAAGGGATTCGATAAGTTTTATAGGGCTGATGGTTACCTATTTAAGGAGAATAAGTTATGTGTGCCTCAATGCTCTTTGCATGAATTACTTGTGAGGGAAGCCCATGGGGGAGGCTTAATGGGACATTTTGGTGTGAGAAAGACTTTAGATGTATTGCATGAGCATTTCTTTTGGCCTAGAATGAAACGTGATGTTAAACGAATTTGTGAAAGATGCATTACATGTAAGAAAGCTAAATCTCGAGTCTTACCACACAGTTTGTACACACCTTTACCAGTGCCTAGCAAACCTTGGGTGGATATCTCCATGGACTTTATTTTGGGATTACCTAGGTCAAAGAGGGGTTCGGATTCAATATTTGTGGTTGTTGACCGATTTTCCAAAATGGTACATTTCATTTCATGCAATAAAACTGATGATGCTACTCACATTGCTGATTTATTCTTTAAGGAAATTGTGAGACTTCATGGTGTTCCTAAAAGCATTGTTTCGGATAAGGATACAAAATTTCTTAGTCACTTTTGGAAAGTTTTGTGGGGCAGGCTTGGTACTAAATTGTTGTTCTTTACAGCTTATCCTCCACAAACAGATGGTCAAACTGAAGTTGTTAATAGAGTTTTAACTCAATTGCTTCGAACTGTGATTCAAAGAAATTTGAAAAATTGGGAAAATTGTTTTCCATTCATTGAATTTGCATATAATAGGAGTGTACATTCAACTACTGAATATTCTCCTTTTGAAATTGTTTATGGTTTTAATCCATTAACTCCTTTGGATTTAATCCCATTGCCAATTGATGAAAGAACTAGCCTCGATGGCCACAAGAAAGCTGAGATGGTGAAGCAAATTCATGAACGTGTCAAGCAACACATCGAGAAGAAAAATGAACAATATGAAAACAAGGCCAACAAAGGAAGAAGGCGTGTTACTTTTGAGCCTGGAGACTGGGTATGGGTGCATATGAGGAAGGAAAGGTTTCCTACTCAAAGGAAATCAAAGCTAGCTCCAAGAGGAGATGATCCATTCCAAGTACTCAAGCGAATCAATGATAATGCATACAAAATTGATCTACCAGGTGAGTATAATAGTAGTGCCACTTTTAATGTTGCTGATCTCTCTCCTTTTGATGCAGGTGAAGATTCGAGGACGAATCCTTTTGAAGAAGGAGGAGATGATGAGAACCATCATAATGATCAAGTCAGCTCTAAATGTTCAAGTGATCCATTCCAAATTCCAAGTGGACCAATTACTAGAGCTCGTGCTAAAAGGATTAAAGAAGCTTTCAATGGACTTGTTCAAGATACCTTATCCAAGCAAATGACTCAAGAACCGGAGCTGAAATCTTGTGAGGACGTACTGAACATTATCCAGGCTGAATATGGGATTATATAGAGCTTTTGGGGCCAAAGTACAATAAATGAAGAGCTAAGTCCTTATAACACACAATAGTTGACTTATTGGAGCCTAATTATGCTGATTGGAGAAAAATATGCTGCTTTAGTGGCTCATAATGTACATGAGCGAAATTTTAGAATTTATAGGCTCCTTAGTCAAAATCTGCCCATGTGCATTAATTGCATTTATTTCAAAGTTTGAATTATTAGGTTTAGGAGGCTCCTTGGTCAATCCACTACATGTGCATTAGGTATTGTCATAATTGCTGGTTTCCTTGACTAGAAATCAGCCTTTTCTATTTATATTGTAACCTTTCATTGTTGTAAGAACTTTTGATTGAATGCAAATCATATTTTTTGGAAACACCATATTGGAGAGAGTTCTTCTCTAGGGTTCTTCATAGAACTAACAGACTTATCAAGGCTTGATCAACCTTGTGGTGTCTTTGATACTAGGGGTCCTTGTTCTCTCTTGTCCAAGGGTTCTTAGAAGATCAACCAGACCTGTTTGGGCTTTCTTGGGGTGTATATATCACTGCATTGGTTGTGGGTTTAAAGGTATAGATCCTCTTGGGTTCGCATTTCCGTGTTTGGCTATGGGTTCTATGATCTTCCCTTGTGGGTTCGCACCAAGAATTATAAGGAATAGAAGTCTGGGAAGACTCCACTCAAGACTGAACTGGGCACTTAGAGCAGCTGCTGCAGCAATCCTTAGAGCAAATCCGAGTGTTGTAGTTCGTGGCAACCCTAAGCAACCCTAGATCACCTATTATCATTTTCTTTTACACCTTAATACCCCTCATCTTAGTTATAGTTGAATTTAATTGATCTACCTCTATTTTATCTTGTGAATCATCTTATTTTTGCTATAACATTTCGCACAACAACGTCTCTATAATATTTTTAGTTCACTCCTCGTGGGACGATACTCACTTGTCACTTTATTACTTGGCCACGACACGTGTACTTGCGTTCGGACACTGCATTCATCTTTGCATGCAAACAACTAGTTTTTGGCACCGTTGCCGGGGAGTGTCAACTTAAAAATTTTTCTTAGTTACTTGACTGTGTGAAGTGTTTTTAGTTATATCTATTGTTCACTCTGATGTCTTGTTGAACAGGTAACGCAGTGCATGATCCGGGCTGACAGAGAACTTCTGCCTCTAGACCCCGAGATAGAACGAACGCTTTTGAGAAGAAAAAGAGGATAGTTAGGACCTCAGCAGCAGGTAGGAATGGCTAATCAGAATGGTATAAACAACATGGATGATAGAGATAGGGTCTTAAATGCTTATCTACAACCAAACCTGAATGGGTTGAACTTGAGCATTGCGAGACCAGATATCGAGGCTCTACACTTTGAGCTCAAGGCAGTAATGTTCTAGATGCTCCAAACTGCAGGCCAATTCAGTGGAATGCCTAGAGAGGATGCACACCTTCACATCAGAGTATTCATGGAGGTTACAGATGCTTTCAAAATGAATGGGGTAACAGAAGAAGTACTTAGGTTGAAACTCTTCCCTTATTCATTAAGAGATTGAGCAAGAGCGTGGTTGAACTCTCTGCCACCCGACTCTATCGCTAACTGGAGTGATTTGGTTGAGAAATTTTTGCTAAAATACTTTCCTCCCACTAAGAATGCCAGATTGAGAAATGACATTACCTCTTTTCAGCAATTGGAAGGTGAATCATTGTATGAGACCTGGGAGAGGTATAAAGAGCTATTACGAAGATGCCGCCATCACGGAATCCCTTACTGCATTTAGATGGAGACCTTTTACAATGGCCTTAATGCTCAAACCCACACCACAGTGGATGCTGCAACTAATAGGGCACTATTTTCTAAAACATACAATAAAGCGCACGAGCTGCTTAAAAGGATGGCCAGTAACAACTACCAATGGCTAATGGACAGAGTTTCAACGGGAAAGAAAGCAGCGGGCATGCATGAAGTAAGTGAAGTTACTTCTTTCATGGCCCAGCTAGCTTCACTAGTTAATGTCTTAAAAAAACAACAATTGAACCGCCCTCAATCAACCAATGTAGTCCAAAAGACTGGACCATCTTGTGTATTGTGCAATGGACCACATCTATTTGAAACTTGTCCCTCAAACTCAGAATCAGTGTACTACGTGGGAAATATGAATCGCAATAACAATCCATATTCTAACACATATAACCCAGGATGGAGGCAACACCCCAATTTTTCCTGGAGTAACTATGGTACGGGACAAGGGAGCCACTCTTCTCCACAAAGACCACAGACCCCCTGGCTTTCATCAGCAAAGACAGTAGCCTCAGGAAAACCCCCCTTCACTGGAATCCCTAATGAAGGAATATATGGCAAGGAATGCTCTAATCCAGAGTCAAGCAGCCTTATTACGAAATCTGAAAACTCAAGTGGGATAGCTTGCCAATGAACTAAAAAGCAGACCTCTTGGGACACTTCCAAGCAATATTGAAGTCCATAGGAGAGAAGGGAAAGAACACTACAAGGCTATAGCTCTGAGAAGTGGGAAGATGGTGGAGGCACCAAAAGCAAGAGGACAGGATTTGAAAGACTCCGCTGTACCCCTGGAGAAGAAGAAAGAGAAGAAAAAGCAAGAGGAGGAGGTAAGTGAGGAAGCAACCATCTCTGGAGAGAATGCTGCAGATATGCCACAGCAAAATTCGGCAACTTTGCCGCAGCAAGGCATGCAGCAAACTAAGTTACCTCCCCCGTTCCCTCAGAGATTCTAAAAACAGTAGAATGACTAGCAGTTTAGAAGATTCCTATATGTCCTGAAATAGCTCCACATTAATATTCCTCTGGTGGAAGCACTAGAGCAGATGCCTAATTATGTAAAGTTCATGAAGGACATCCTAATCAAGAAGATAAGATTTGGTGAATTTGAGACTGTTGCTCTCACAAGAGAATGTAGTGCTGTGCTGCAGAATAAGCTGCCACCCAAACTTAAAGATCCAGGCAGTTTCACCATACCTTGTTCTATCAGGAACCAGTATTTTGGCAAGGCACTTTGTGATTTGGGAGCAAGCATCAACCTCATGCCAATGGCCATATTTAAAAAACTAGGAATTGGAGAAGTAAGGCCTACCACAGTCTCATTGCAACTTGCAGACAGATCTATAGCTCATCTAGAAGGAAAAATCGAGGATGTCCTGGTTAAGGTGGACAATTTTATCTTCCCAATAAACTTTGTAATACTGGACTATGAAGCTGATGTAGAGGTACCAATTATTTTGGGCAGACCATTCCTAGCAACCGACAGGACATTAATTGATGTTCAGAAAGGGGAATTAACCATGAGAGTCCAGGATAAGCAGGTTACATTCAATGTACTCCAAACCATGAAGTTTGCTAGTGAAGAAGAGGAATGTGCAGTTGTGTCTATGATAGACACATTAGCATCAGTGTAGTTAGAAAAATGCTGTAAAGGCCCACCACCAGTAGCATGGACAAACAACTCAGATTCAGAAGGGGAAGACGAGAAAGAATGGGCCTGGATTGATGTTAGTCATGGCATTAGGAACCAGGAGCCATTATACGTGACCCTACCAGAATCAAGGCTACTGAAAGCATCAGTGGAGGAACCACTAGTCTTGGAAATAAAGCCTCTGCCAATACACCTCAAGTATGCGTATTTAGGAGAAACAACCACTCTTCTTGTGGTTATCTCAGCATTTTTGACAGAAGAACAAGAGGAGAAATTGGTCCTGACATTGATGAAATTTAGGAGGGCCATTGGTTGGATACTTGCTGATATTAAGGGAATTAGCCCCTCATTTTGCATGTATAAGATCCTCTTGGAAAGCAATGAAAGAGGGTCCATAGAACCCCAACGGAGGCTCAACCCGATAATGAAGGAGGTGGTTAAGAAGGAAATTATTAAGTGGCTAGATGCTGGAATTATCTACCACATATCAAATAGCTCCTAGGTGAGTCTGGTCTAATGTGTTTCTAAGAAAGGGGGTATGACTGTGGTGGAAAATGAAAACAATGAGCTTATCCTCACCAAGGTTGTGACTGGTTGGAGGATTTGCATGGATTATCGGAAACTAAACAAAAGCACCAGGAAAGATCATTTTCCCTTGCCATTCATTAATCAAATGTTAGATAGACTTGCGGGAAGAGAATATTACTGTTTCCTGGATAGATATTTAGGGTACAACCAGATTGCTATACCACCGGAAGATAAGCAGAAGACCAGATTCACATGTCCTTATGGTACATTTGCATTTCGAAGAATGCCATTCGGGCTTTGCAATGCTCCAGCAACGTTTCAGCAATGCATGATGGCAATTTTCACAGAAATGGCTGAAGATTTTGTGGAAATTTTCATGGATGCCTTCTCAGTCTTTGGGGACTCCTTTGACCTATGTTTAGAAAACCTTGCTAGTCTTACAACGATGTGAGGAAACAAACTTGGTGCTTAACTGGGAGAAGTGTCAGTTTATGGTAAAAGAGGGAATTGTGCTGGGACATAAAGTTTCTCAAAGAGGACTTGAAGTTGACAAGGCCAAGGTGGAAATCATAGAGAAGCTGCCTCCTACCACCTCTGTCAAGGGCATCCGAAGCTTCCTAGGTCATGCAGGATTTTATAGGAGGTTCATTAAAGACTTCTCTAAGATTGCCAAACCTTTATGCAGTTTGCTAGAGAAGGACAGAACTTTCTGTTTTGATAAAGGTTGTATGACAGCATTTTGCGACCTTAAGAAGAAATTGAGTACAGTTCCAGTTATCGTGGCACCAGACTGGACCTCTCCATTTGAGCTAATGTGTAATTCTAGTGAAGAAGCATTGGGAGCTATCCTCGGGCAGCGTAGGAACAAGCTCTTTCACTCTATATATTATGCAAGCAAAACACTACAGGGTGCCCAACTGAACTATACAGTGACAGAGAAGAAATTGCTTGCAGTAGTTTTCACCTTTGAAAAATTCAGAGCATATCTGGTAGAAGCAAAAGTGATAGTGCACATTGACCATTCTGCCATCAAACACCTGGTTAGGAAAAAGAATTCCAAGCCCAGGCTCATTCGTTGGGTGCTTTTGCTTCAGGAATTCGACCTAGAGATCAGGGATAGAAAAGAACGAAAAATCAAGTGGCAGATCATCTCTCCAGACTAAAAGAGGACAGCTCAAGAGAAAATGAAATTAACGAGAGGTTCCTAGATGAACAACTCTACCTCCTGTCCCAAGATGGTGTGCCATGGTATGCTGATTATGTAAATTACCTTGTGAGTGGAATGCTCCTACCAGACTTGACGTTACAACAGAAGAAAAAATTTCTACATAAGGTGAACTCATATTACTGGGATGAACCATACCTTTACAAGTAATGTACTGATCAGATGATAAAGAGATGCATACCCAGTGAAGAGATGGAGCAAATCTTGCAGTAATGCCATGCTTCCCCTTATGGAGGTCATTTTGGAGGAGTTAGAACTGCAAACAAGGTACTGCAGGCCAGGTTCTACTGGCCTTCTTTATTCAAGGACTCCCACTCTTTCACAAAGCAATGCGACCGATGTCAGAGGACAGGGAATATATCTCGCAAACATGAAATGCCACTGAACAACATCCTAGAGGTCGAATTATTTGATGTGTGGGGAAAAGATTTCGTGGGCCCATTCCCTTCGTGTTTTGGGAATCAATACATCTTAGTAGCCGTAGACTATGTCTCAAAGTGGGCAAAAGCAAGTGCATCTCAAACTAATGAGGAAAGGGTGGTGACCAGATTTTTGAAGAGAGACATCTTTACAAGGTTTGGAACCCCTAAAGCCATCATTAGCGATGGAGGGACCCATTTTTGCAATAGGCAGTTCAGAGTACTCCTAACCAAATATAGAGTGAGGCACAAGGTGGCAACACCCTATTACCCACAAATGAGTGGGCAGGCTGAAGTTTCCAACAGAGAGATCAAGAGAATCTTGGAGAAAATAGTAGGCCCCACGAGGAAGGATTGGTCCTCGAGGTTGGATGATGCATTATGGGCTTATAGAATAGCCTACAAGACACCACTGGGCATGTCACCATACAAGTTGGTGTACGAGAAGGCTTGTCATCTACCAGTAGAGTTAGAGCATCGAGCATATTGGGCAGTGAAAAAGCTAAACTTGAATCTGGAAGCTACTAGTGAGTAAAGGATGCTGTAGCTTAATGATGCTAGATGAATTCCGTGGTCAGGCTTATGAGAATGCCAAACTATACAAGGAGAAAGCAAAGTAATGGCATGACAAGAAGATACAACCAAGGAACTTCGAAGTGGGACAGAGAGTTCTATTGTACAACTCCAGGTTGACCTTGTTTCCAGGGAAATTGAAATCTTGTTGGTCTGGTCCTTTTCGCAAAAGCAAGGTCTTCCCTTTTGGAACTGTTGAATTGGAAGAAGAAAAGGAAGGGAGGACATTCAGGGTAAATGGAAAAAGAGTCAAGCACTATCTAGGAGGTGATGTGGATAGATAACACACCTCCATCCATCTGCAAGAGGAATGAACAGGAAGGAAGTCAGGCTGATGACTCGAAAACAAGCGCTCATGGGAGGCAACCCATGTTTAAATCTGTTGTTGGTTAATTTAGCAGTTTTAGAGAAGTTTAATTCGTGAATTTAATCACATTTGTGTTTGTTATGCAGGTGGGGAAACATAGCAGTCTGCAAGACAGTTCTCGCTTTGCTGCAGCAAAACTAGGTGGAAGTTAGTCTTTACTCTGCTAAAGCAAGACTTTGGCCAAGCCACCTTTGCTGTAGCAAAATCCTAGGCAAGCCAGTTTTTGCTGCAACAGTTGCTGCAGCAAATGCATTCAGCCCTAAATAAAGGGGTTCCCCTCTGCTATGTTTTTTAAAAAAAAATTAATTTTGACAAAAGCAAAAGAGGGCAAGAAAACTGGTAGAAGCCCATAAGTCGCAAACGCACATCCTTAACCCCCTCATTACACCTCTGCAACTCCCTCAACCCCTTCACCTACCCAGATCCCTCTTGTTCTCTCAAGACGCGCTTGCTACCTTCCACCTATGGGCAGACAGCAAGATGAGATAGGGTAGCAATGGTTAATGCACTCATCTCAGGCAGACCACTCAATGTTGGCCGAATCATCAGTAGCCAAATCGAAGTATGCGCCAATTGGAGAAAGGGAAGCTTACTCTTCCCTTCCCTCATCACTCTGCTGTGCCAGAATTGTCGAGTCCCAATCTCCATTAATGAAAAAACATTAAAGGACATCAACCCCATCACCGCAATCACCATTGCTAGGATTGTGCAAGAAAAAGCTACCCCAAACCCACCAACTGCCTCCTGAGATCCTCCACAATTTGCCCGACCCTCTGCTTCTACCTCTGCACCCTAGCCAGCTAACAAAACCCTTCAGCTCATCCTCCAACAACAAGCTACCATACTCAGACAGCAATCAAAGCTGTTACAACATCAGCATACATTTTGGCGTTATGAGCAGAAGAAGGACTTCGCCTTTCACACCACTCTTGAGCAAAATTACAAACAATTTTTCCCATTTTCGGAGTTCCCCACCGACTTACTCCATGCTACCTTCGAGGAGGAAGGCAAAGCACCGGAGCCGTGGGCAGAAGAGAACTAGGAGTCTCAAGACTCTTCACACAGCAAAGAGCCACAACCAGAACCACAACAGACTCCAATAGGCATTGAGTCCTCAGACGACGATGAACCCATTGCAAAAAGGGCAACAGTGATGTGCAAAAGAAAGGCCCTACAATAATCAACACAGCGAAAGAGTGGGCTCCGAAGCTCTTCAAGGTCTTTTGGGGGTCAATGCCCCTAGGGTGCTGCAGCATCCCTACAAGCACCCTCAGGAAGTTCCCTTATCTCATATTCCTTCTCTGTTGCATTTAGAATTTCTTTGGCCCTGCTGCTGTTTTTAATTGGTGTCTCATGTGTTTTTGGAAATTTACTCAGCAATGGGGACACTGCTCATCATTAAGTTTGGGGGTGTGATATAATGTTTGCTGTGGCATTTGTGGGACTTAGTGTTGTTTTAGTTATTGTTGTAGTGTTTGCTGAAGCATATGTTAGTCTTGGACTTGTTTATTTATGTTCTATTTATCTGTGTTGCTGTTTATTTGTGTTTCTGCCTGGCTGTATTGGATAAGTCTGCATTAGTACTTGTTGTTGTCTATTTTTGATATATATATATATATATATATATATATATATATATATATACAAAAAAAAAAGAGAAGAGAGGAATGTAGAGAGAGATGAGTCTGCACATTGCATAGCCTGTTGTAAGCTCTATGATACTCCATGAGGAGGATTTGGAATTTTACAACAAAAAAATAGAATAGGAGACTTGCATACCTAATCAACCACACACAGAACCTTCTTCTAATAAGCACAGGATCATGGGCAGTTTGCCAAAAGAAATTGGGTGATTTTTCAAAAATAAGACCTAAGTTTTAGAGCTAATATTGAGAGTTTTCTACAGAATTATAAAAGAGGCATACGCGTATGGTTAGAAAGGCTTAAGTTTGAGGGGGTGGAGTAGGGAAAAGTAGAGAAACATTTGGACACTCCAATGCCTCTGTAGTTCCTTAGTAACCAGGGGTATGCATAAGCCCCATGTGTACCCTTGCGTAAATAGGGACATAGAGTATGAGTGGGATACTGCTTAAGGGTGATAAGTCTGAATAACTGAGTGCCTACATCGTACATGTTAGCATCCGCATCAAAAGGCACTAATGACCTATGCTAGAATAAAAGAAATAGAGAAAAAGAAAAATATATGAAAGAAAGGAAATCAGTGAGCTACCCCCTATATTTGTGGCCCTAGCTGCGCCTATGATGCATGCCAACTTGTCCTAAGAAAGGAAGCTAAATATATTAGCAAGAAAATCTCAAAAACTCTGGCTGATTTTGACCCAAGTAGCTCTTTGGGAAACTGTCCATGTCACACACATAACTTCAAAGATGGTCCTGGTTGTGATTGGGAGAAAGGCTTGTGGTGTCCCATATATGCAAGCAATCCAGAGAGTTAAGAGCTATTAGTAGAACTATATGGAATAGAGCAAGAAAAAGGACTAGAATTATTTGGTAGGGGTGTGGTGAGTAGAGCAGATTGCTTAAGGGCAAGCAATCTTTTAAGTTTGGGGGGATTTGATAACTTCAGTTTACTACAATTTTTATATGCTTTCCGAGTGTGTTTATTGCACTGTTCTAACTATTAAGCACTCTTATTCCTGGATCTAACTAAATTTGATAACTCCCATAGATGCAATATCATCCACCTTGTGTGCTGTAGCAACAATGTAGTGTGCATATATGGCAATCTTGGCAGCGAACCAAGTGATATTGAGTAAACCTGCTCCCTTTTTCCTGCAAGGCACTGATTCTGTTTGATATGGTGCAGGTGGCAGGGGAGCAGAGCTGCGCAGCAGGTACAGCCACCACCTAGTAGGAGAAAGTAGTAAGCTAACACTGCAGGCTGCTGGTTGGGTTGGTACAGAACTGCCTCTACTACTGAAAGAGGAGAGAAAAAAGCTGAAAGCAGAGATGCTGGCTGCATAGCAGGGAGAATGTCAGCAAACCAGGACACTTTACTGGGACCACAAGGCCTGATTATAAAAAGGGCAGAAAGCAAAGCCACCACAGATAAGAAATTGGAGGCCTGATTATATCACTTGGGATGCATACTAGTGATTTTGGGATATTTGTAACCAGTGTAACCATGAGGATTGGCTAGTATCCAACTAGGGTTGCATAAAGGTTGTAATGAACTTGAGCACATTTTTAGTAACAAAACATTTTGCTGCAACGTTGTTTTAACATTCAACTGTGTTTATACTTTAATTTCTTCTGATAACGGAAGTTTAGTGGAGGAAAACTTAGGCCAAAGTTCACCTGGGAGGGGAATGGAGGCTGGAAAAATAGTTGAATATATGGGATTAAGCCAATATAGGAATATATGGTTCCCCATTACCCCAATAGTGGAGCTTCATGCACAATTCGGGGGTGAGGACTGATGCAGGAATGCATGTCTGAACCCTAGAATTGCAAGGAATAGAAGTCTGGTAAGACTCTATTCAAGACTAAACTGGGCACTTAGAGCAATTGCTGCAGCAATCATTAAAGCAAATCCGAGTGCTGTAGTTCGTGGCAACCCTGAGCAACCCTAGATCACCTATTATCATTTTCTTTTACACCCTAGTACCCCTCATCTTAGTTATAGTTGAATTTAATTTATCTACCTCTATTTTATCTTATGAATCATCTTATTTTTGCTACAACATTTCGCACAGCAATGTCTCTATAATAGTTTTAGTTCACTCCTCGTGGGACGATACTCACTCATCACTTTATTACGTGGTCACGACACGTGCACTTGCGTTCGGACACTGCATTCATCTTTGCATACAACCAACTAGTTTTTGGCGCCGTTGCCATGGAGTGTCAACTTAAAAATTGTTCTTAGTTACTAGACTATGTGAAGTGTTTTTAGTTATATCTATTGTTCACTATGGTGTCTTGTTGAACAGGTAACACAGTGCATGAGCTGGGCTAACAGAGAACTTCTGCCTCTAGACCCCGAGATAGAAAGAACGCTTTTGAGAAGAAAAAGAGGACAGTTAGGACCTCAGCAGCAGGCAGGAATGGCCAATCAGAATGGTGTAGACAACATGGACGATAGAGATAGGGTCTTAAAGGCTTATGTACAACCAAACGTAAATGGGTTGAACCCGAGCATTGTGAGACCAGAGATCGAGGCTCTACACTTTGAGCTCAAGTCAGTAATGTTCTAGATGCTGCAGACTACAGGCCAATTCAGTGGAATGCCTACAGAGGATCCACACCTTCACCTCAGAGTATTCATGGAGGTTACAGATGCTTTCAAAATGAATGGGGTAACAGAAGAAGTGCTTAGGTTGAAACTCTTCCCTTATTGAGCGATTTGGCTGAGAAATTTCTGCTAAAATACTTTCTTCCCACCAAGAATGCCAAATTGAGAAATGACATTACCTCTTTTTACCAATTAGAAGGTGAATCATTGTATGAGACCTGGGAAAGGTATAAAGAACTATTACGGAGATGCCCCCATCACGGAATCCCTTACTGCATTCAGATGGAGACCTTTTACAATGGCCTTAATGCTCAAACCCGCACCATAGTGGATGCTGCAGCTAATGATGCACTATTGTCCCAAACATACAATGAAGTGCACGAGCTGCTTGAAAGGATGGCCAGTAACAACTACCAATGGCCAATGGACAGAGTTTCAACGGGAAAGAAAGCAGTGGGCATGCATGAGGTAAGTGAAGTTACTTATCTCACGACCCAGCAAGCTTCAATAGTTAATGTCTTAAAAAATCAGCAACTGAACCACCCTCAAGCAGCCAATGCAGTCCAGGAGACTGGAGCATCTTGTGTATTGTGCAATGGACCACATCTATTTGAAACTTGTCCCTTAAACCCAGAATCAGTGTGCTACGTGGGAAATATGAATCGCAATAACAATCCTTATTCCAACACGTATAACTCTGGATGGAGGCAACACCCTAATTTTTCTGGAGTAACTATGGTATGGGACAAGGGAGCCACTCTGCTCCACAAAGACAACAGGTCCTCCTAGCTTCCATCAGCAAAGACAGTAGCCTTAGGAAACCCCCACTTCACTTGAATCCCTGATGAAGGAATATATGGAAAGGAATGATGCTATAATCTAGAGTCAAGCAGCCTCATTACGAAATCTGGACACTCAAGTATGACAGCTTGTCAATGAACTAAAAAGCAGACCTCTAGGGACACTTCCAAGCAATACTGAAGTCCCTAGGAGAGAAGGGAAAGAGCACTACAAGGCTATAGCTCTGAGAAGTGGGAAGATGGTGGAGGCACCAAAAGCAAGAGGACATGATCTGAAAGACTCCACTATACCCCTAGAGAAGAAGAAAGACAAGCAAAAGCAAGAGGAGGAGGTAAGCAAGCAAGCAACCATCTCTGAAGAGAATGTTATGCCACAACAAAATTCGACAACTTTGCCGCAGCAAGGCATGCATATTGAGAATACATTAAAATTTCTGAATTGCTTGCAATTTAGAATATAGTTCAAGAAGAGTATAGTTTTGAAAATGGATTTCTGAACTCATGATGTATCTAATTTCACATGTATTTCTCATTAAATGATAAAGTGAATATTTATGCATATGGCATTATTTATAAAGTTATATGATTGCCTCGAGAAAGGGCATGTACATATGATAAACCCTAAATAAGAAATTTATAACAGATGAATCTGTACTGAGACTGAAAGTCTATATTATACTGAGAATTTTGTGTGGAGGGATCATATTGAAAACATTGTCTGCAAACAACAGGTGATGTTAGCCTTGGTACACCTTAAAAACCCAACTAGTAGGGGGTGGTACTAGTCTCGTGTGTCGATCAACACACGGGATATGATATGTGAAGGAGAGCGAGATGCCTACTATATGGGGGAGATGCCAACTATATGAGATGTGATTTGCCTTCCCTTGCTGTGTGCTTGGGAAATACCCATATTAGAGTCCCTTTGTGTGTCATCTTGAATGGTAATAGGGCAAACTTCAGCGAGATATGGAGTTGATGCAAATCCTACACCAACAAAGTACGGAAGGGCCTGAACTTTGATATGGTGGTTCTGATATGGGATCCTCCTAATGTTTTCATGTGAAAGGTTTTGATGCATTACAATATTTGAATAATGATTATACCATATTGCATATGATTTTGAATATCTGAATGTGATATGAACTAAGAATATTTGAAATGCGGGTCCCATATGAATGTACTTCTAAACTGTATTTTCTGTGATAAATTTTAAAATATGAGTACATCCATATGTTGACCTAAGAGGTCATAGGAGGTTTTATCTACTCACTGAGTTGTCAAATTCACTACACGATGTTTATATGTTTTTTAGATAAGGATATAGAGTTTGGTTCTTTCCTTCAAATAGTTGACCAGCTAGACGACATGATCTCTGGGTGAGCGTACTTTGTTTCCATGGCTCATAGATTTTGGTATATATTGTATTTGTACTTTAGAGTATGCTCTGAATGCCATAGGCAGGATCCCTGCTTCTGCTGTACTTTGATGTTTATAGATTTGGTATATATATGGAAATACATATATGTAAAAGAGTGTATTATACATGTTATGAAAAATATATGATCGTAAAGTATGTGTTTCACGTGCTCTAAAATTGGGGGTGTGACACATTTTCTTTTTAATTTACATCTAATCACATTCCATCAAAATTGTATCACATTCAAATATACAAAATAGCAGTATAAAAATCTTAAAATTTTTTCCACCCATATTCATACCTATGCAGAACTTTCCACACCAACTGAAATGTTCAAAATATTCATCATATGCAAGATGACATGTAACATGATATAGCAACATCTATGACCAATCATCAAAGTAGCAAATATTGTAAATTTCATCAAAGTTCTAAGATCAAAATCCCATATAAATGTTACGAATATTAAAGCTTTTCTTCAAAAAGAGATATTTTAAACCTACCTAAAGATCTCTATAGCTAACTTAGTAAATTCTTTTTCTTGTTTTCTCTTGAAGTAAGTAGCAAGATTCCTCCCTTCCTTTAACTTTTCTAGCAGCTTAAATAAAAGAAGGAGGGGTGATTTTTGAACCTTAAGGATGAAGAGAAAAAATAGATTCAAGTATAGATTAAGTTAACTTACCTTGAGTACTTAGTCCTCTAGACTTCTCCTTCCTCTTCTTTACTTTCTTCTCCTCTCTTTCTCTCCTTTCCTCACTCTACCTTGCTTATGTTTATTCTCTCCCTCACTTGGATGAGATTATAATGTTATAAGGGTGAGTTTTGCTTAAATAAATTATCAAGTGGTTTGCCTTTCATAATCATGAGTCTACCTTATCACAATTAGAATGCACTTGGTTTTTTTTTGAAAAGACAACTCATGTTCTTGTCTTCCTCTCCCTTAGTCAAGATATGCATAGCAAAAGGAGATTTGTATTTTAAAAATTATGATAAAATGTTCTTAAGACAAAGGACAAGGTCCCTTTGATTTAATGATTCTTTTTCTTTTTCTTTTTTCTCACTCAAGTATGATAGATTTGCCTTTCTATGTGGCAAATTTCTAGCCCTTGAATCTCCCTTGTTTGGCTGAAATTATTTGTATAGGATAAGGATGTTTTGTCATAATGCCATGTATTATTACCTACTTGTTAAAATTATGAATGTAGGATATAGATGTTTTGTCATAATGCCATGAATTATTATGTACTTGTTGAAATTATGAATGTAAGATATAGATGTTTTGTCCTAATGCCATGTGACCTAATCTTGATTATTATTACACTACTATTTCCTCACATGATTCTTATTTTTTCCTCTTGGATTTGGGCTCATTGTTACCCAATTTCTTTGCTTTGGTTGAAATTCTACCTTTCATGGAGGGTTTGGTCACATTTTCATGGTTTGTGGGCTATCAGTCGAATTTCTATATCCTAGTCTAAGTCTATGTTTTATTTCTTGCTTGGGCTATCCTATTAGGTTGCTAGAAACTCATGTGAAGTGGAAAAGCTCTATATGAAGTGTCCATATATGAAAGACCAATGTTGGGGTGGAGATGTTAAACTTAGGAACTCTAGCTCTTGAAATTTGAAGACGTTTACTTACTTCCCAAAAATTTATCTTCCTTACCCAAGAATTTCGCCTCTCTTTAATATGTTATTTCAAATTGTTTTCCTCTTATTTTTTTTCTCTCTTTACTTATTCCCTTAATGTGAGAATCATTTACTATGCATACACATAACGTGAAGAATTTCTAAGGATTATATTTCCTTATATATTTGAAAATTGTCTAATAAATTTTATTTTCTTAACTAAATATTTATTTACCTTTATCAATAAAAGAAACAAAATTAAGGATGTTACATATCACCTAGCATTTCAAGAAATCCAAGACCCTTCTTATCCCTAAATTAGAAACATTTGAACATGTCTTCTGATGGACAATTGATAAAAGTGTATAAGAAATTCATGAAGCCAATAGCAAAGGCATAGTTTTATTTCTTGACAACCAAGCTAGTCCCTGACAAGCACCTGAGCATGATGAATTATGAGAAAAGAGTCCTCCTTTACTATATTATGAAACATAAGAGCATAAACATTGGCAGGCAGATTGTAATGGAGTCCATAAACTTTCAAGAGTAATGAAAGAAGATTTTTATACCCCTTTCTGATCACTAATTAATGTAAAAGAGCAAGGGTCACATGGGCCAACTAGGAGGGGATTATACCAATAAATAGTGCTTTTAATAACTACCTCATAGGAATCATTGTGAAAGTTCCTAGGAACTAAGAAACTAAACTTGGGCTTGCCACATCCCATATTCCTAAGCAGAGATCTAGAAAGTAGAGGACATCACTTAGTTTCTACATATATGCCTCAAATGAGATTGGACCATGACAGGTTATCCAGAGAAGTAACTAATCTTTGTGACTTTCAAGCCAATTTGGCCAACCAATAAGAGTTAATAATGAGAACTATAGGTTCCAAAGTTAATTGTGATATGGTTAATTTTCTATTGAAGCCTAAAGCACCTAAGTAAGATAGGAAAAGGTATAGAGAAGCAACCATTAGTATTTTGTGTTTGCATTAGCATAAATTCATCTAAATATTTAACTTGATGTCCAATTAAAAATATTAGAAATATTGGGCTGTCCAAAATAATTAGCATTTGTATTCTTTAATTATAGTGTAATATTTACTTGCTAACCTGATAAGAGTTTAGTTATAATTTCTAAGACTTAAGGCAATTAATTACCTATGCTACCTTTTGATTTGCTTTATTTTGGCTTATTTTGTGTTTAGCTTTGAAATTTTTTATTAGCCTATATACTTGTTTTTATATCCCTTTTGGTTTAGGTTCGTTCTCATTTGCTCGAGGATGAGCAAGTAATTAAGTTTGGAGGTACAATATAAGTGGGTTATTTTACCTTTAAATTCATCTTATTTTAGGTCTTATTTTTGGGTAATTCTTGTATTTTTAAGTTAAAATGCATTAAATTAAGATTTTGATAAGAATTGATTCAAATCTACCTTTGTATAGAAGTATATATAGAGATTAAGAGAGCTAAGAGCAAAAAGAGGACCAAAAATAAAAATGATTTGCTACAAAAAGGTAACCAATAGTATAAGCTAACACAATGTTTCAATGTTGCTATGAACGTCAGTGTTAAGAGAATAATAAGGAAGATGCCATACTTACAAAACATCATCATGTTTGTGTGAACATTGTGACATTGGGTCTTATTTTAAATTAGATTACAAAAGTACCAAAATTGACCCCATATATGCATAAGTATAAAAGTTTGACGTTGGCCTTAGGCTAAGGAAAGGAAATATAGATTGCTAGAGCGGTGTTAAGAGAGAAAAAGTAACACCCAAGTTAAAGAACATCTATCGACTAAAGGGGAAGCTTTGGGAAAGGAACTTAGCAAAATGCTTTTGATATTTTCTTTCTTCTCTTGTATTTTGTCTAACATATTTTCTTTCCTCAATTATAGGACTTTTTAGACTATTCTACATAGTAGATTAGTTTGTCGAAGTAGATTGATGGATCATAGTATGTTACTAGTTAGAACACTAATTTTCTCTTAGATTTCAATACTAGTTTCTATTCATTTGATTTTGTGCTTTAATGTTATAGTTGCTCGATCACTAATTGTCTCTAGAATGTGTGTTCTCTTTACAAGAAGATTTTAATTTGTTTTGAACTAAACTGAATAGCATGTGATTAGTTATAATAGTTGAGTTAGTAAATTCCTTAAGTTATGTGTAGCATAGTGATATTTTTGTATGCCATATGTGGTTAATTAGGGCTTGATCTTAATATTTAGATTCTTGACCATGTCATTTGCTTTAGTAATGTTGTAAATTACTCAGAATTAAATTAATTTGATTATTTTTGAAAAACGCTAGTAAATACATTAGGGCTCTAGTTAATAGAAATAGTATTATAACAAAAGTTAAATTAAGTGTAACAATTTAGTGAAGTAGTAGGTGAAGTTAATGTATCTAGACTTTCTACACTTGAACAAACTTTATATTTTCTTGTTTTTTGCTTTTTCTAGCAATCAATAATATTATATGTTATGATAGAATCATCCAACTTATAGTGATACTTAGTTATTTTAGTTGCATGTCCTTGGGAATACAGTCCTTTACTTTGCCAATATATTGCTAGTCAATATGTGCACTTGTTAGTCGCAATCATTTAAGCTCAACATTAACCATATTTACCTTGATTCTTGAGCATTGTTAGATTACTTGAAGATTATACCTGTGGAATTATGGATAAATAAGGTTTAATAGTTACCAAGGAAACTTTTTCTGAGTCTCTATAAAAAACAATAGTTTTCCAATTTTTTTTCATGCATTAATTTCATTCCACCAACCTAGCTACTCAGGTGACTTAAACCAAGTTTAAAGAGTACATTTCATGTTTCCACAATGAGTACACCCGACTCATTCTGGTTGTACCTTAGACTTAGAGGTTGTATTTAGCATTCCATATTTCATAAAAAGAGATCTTGCTTTTGAAGGTGGGTTCTAATGTCCTATTTTGACTCCTTTAGAAGCTGTAACAACACTAGATGTACTTTTATACCTAATATCATTATTGTCTGCTTGATATCTTTTCATCGAATATGAGCACAAGCTTGTTGTATTATGGGGAATGGTTTCAGCACTTTTAATCTTGTCCAATTGGTCATCCAAGCCATCAAGGAAAGTATGGACTTTGTCTTCCTGTATGATGAAATTATATTTTCGTATATGCATTGCACAAGCCTTGAAAATTATATTTCCTATACAACAGTCAATTTCTCTGCACAAGCCTTGAAGATTATTATAATATTTTTCAATCAATTCTCTAGCTTGTTTCATTTTGTCACTCATCTCTGAAAATCATATACTTCGGATGTGTTAGTCCCATAAAAAAATTTTGTAGCAATAAAATCCACTACCATTTTTGTAGTTAAAAAGCAAATTATATTACTGATTAAGGCTAGACACATAGAATTGATCAACTACCCCTTTACGATGGCATTCACCATTCTCTATTTTTGAAATGCTAGGTCTGTCTATTATGACTTTGGAAAGTCTCTATTAATATATGCCAATTTGTCTTTGTTTAATATATACTTCTCAACAAATTGAGACCATAAGGCATAGTTGGTGCTGTCTAACTCAAAGCCAATGTGTGCCGTAGAAGAATCATTGCCTAGTATGTGTGGTTCAAACTAATCTCTAGTCAAAACCTTTATCATCCTTACTATCAATATTCTAAGATGAAAGATATATATCTGCTAGCATGTTGCATGTTACATTTATACAATACAACATTTTAATACATAAATAAGAGTTTTTGTACAGCACTTCACCCTTGAAATATAAAGGGTGAGGAGATGGTGATGACATCTAGATCTCCATCAGTAACTCCCTTTTGTGTTGTATCTCATTTCTTTTTATCTGAACATAACACCACAATAATAGTGAGAACAAAGGTTCCCAGTAGACTTAACATAAAATAAAATATGATGAGAAAACAGGAGTTATGTTCAGCTGTATAAGCTACAGAAAAATATCAAAATTTTGAGATAAAATCATATATTTTTTTTCATGCATAATTATCATGCTACACTTGCACCAGAAGTCCATTTTTTTTTCTAATGCTCAGCCCTATCACTGCTTTTAATTTACTCGTTTGCTATATGCATAGTGACCGATCGACTACAGTCACAATAAGTGATCAGGGAATGTGAGTACATCACCCTCCTGCCTCCTCACATTACCACTGACACCCGGTTGGAGTGGCCCTCCCTTGACTCACTCAGGCTAATAGGGCGTCCCCTACTCGGTACCGTCACAAGCCATACAACCCGTTGATATTCATTCATACATATAAATAAATATATATATTAATGCATATTCATCAAATAGAATGTAAAATTCTCAAGCAACTTGCCATGAGTTTTACGCTTGCCATAATTATCAAGCAACTCGCCATGAGCTTTACGCTTGCCAATCAATTTCTTTCATAAAATAACATGCATAATTTTCATATCCAATAATTAATAATTATTCATCACATATCAAATGTCCAATATAATAAATTTTGAATCACATAAAGAAAATGGTAATTTTCTTGGACATTTGTCTTCTAAAAATATTTCAACAAATAAAATTATTTTTAGGTAAAAAAAACAGTGAAATGTTCTGTGACCTTTCTTCACTTATTCAATAATATCGCCCTCATATGAATTGCGATTGAGGTGATTTCAAAACTTATAAAAATTTAAGACAATTATCCACAACTTCTATGTTTATCATTTCTTCAAATTCTTTACAGTTTATTCCCAGAAAATTAAAAATAAAATACTTATTTTTACTATCCTAAATTTCGACATTTGCTCAATTAATTAACCATATCTCCCTCATATAAATTCCGATTGAGGTGATTGCAAAGCCTATAAAACGCTAAGACAATTATCTACAACTTCTATGTTTATCATTTCTTCAAATTAGTTATGGTTTATTCCCAGAAAATTAAATATAAAACACTTATTTTTACTATCCTGAATTCCGACCTTTGCTCAATTAATTAACCATATCTCCCTCATATAAATTCAAATTGAGGTAATTTCAAAGTCTATAAAAATATAAGACAATTATCTACAACTTCTATGTTTATCATTTCTTCAAAATCTTTTTTGAATTTTCTCAGAATTCCAAAAACCGAAGCTACCCCAATTATTCCGAAATTCAGCTTAATTTATCTTCTCCTTTGATTTTCTTTTATATAATCCCATACACCCATATGCATGTCCAAACATCCAAAACAGAATTTCATATAAATATCCAGACCACATGTTATCCAAAATTATATCTAAAAAAATCTAAAAAAAAATGTATATATAATTTTGTACAAAAATTTATTACAGGATGTTAATCTTACCTCAAATTCCAGTAAATCTGATACTTGATTCCTTGATTTATCTTTCCTCTTCCTTCTCCTTGTTCTTCCTCTTTCTCTTCTTCTTCTTTCTTCTTTCTCTTCTTCTTCTTCCCCTTTTATCTTCTTCCCCTTTCTTTTTCTCCTTTTCTTTTTCTTCTCTTTTCTTTTTCTCCTTTTCTTTCTTTCTCTCCTTCCTTCCGTCACCTCCCCCTTCCACTTCTTATCTTTCATTTTTTATTTATTATTTTATTATTATTATATTATAAATTTTTCTTTCCCTTCTTACCCCTTACCTACCTCCTCCCTTTCTTAAAAATACCCTTGCCACCATCCCTAATTTCATAAATGCCATCCTCTAATAATTACAAAAATGCCATTTCAAAAAAATTACATAAATGCCATTTTAACCATCCTACTATCTTCTTTTACCTGAGTAAAATTGTAAAACGATTTAATCCTCCCGTGAAGTCCAAAATGCTTTCTCCTCTCTGAACAAAAATTCCAACTAGTAACATAAAGTAAAAAATCGGGGATGTTACAGTTCTTCCCCCTAAAAAGAATTTTGACCTCAAAATTCAAGGTTTACCTGTCTTCAAACAGTTGTGGATACTTTTGTCTCATGTCATCTTCCCTTTCCCATGTGGCTTCTTCCGTTGTTAAACTCTCCCAACCTACCTTCACCAATGGAATGGTTTTATTTCTCAACTGTTTCACGTCTTTATCCAGAATTACTATTGGCCTCGGTCGGTAGGTTAGATTCTCATCTACAGTTATTATTTCTTCTTGAATTATGTGCGACGGATCTGGTAGATACTTTCGAAGTTGAGAAACATGGAACACATCATGCAGATTTGACAAATACGGAGGAAGTGCAATCTTATACGCCGATGACCCTATCCTTTTCTGAATTTGATATGGTCCTAAATATCTCGGACTCAATTTCTTAATTTTCATTGCTCGGCCAATTCCGGTAGTAGGAGAAATTTTCAAGAACACATGCTCACCTTCTTGGAATTGTATCGGTCTCCTTCTCCTATCGAAATAGCTCTTTTGTCGACTCTGAGCTATTCGCATTTTATCTCGAATTATCTGTATTTGCTCAGAAGTATGTTGCACTAATTCGGGCCCCAATAACCTTTTCTCCCCCACTTCATTCCAACATAATGGCGATTTACATCTCCTACCATACAAAGCTTCATATGGTGCCATTCCGATGCTAGAATGATAACTGTTATTATACGCAAACTCAACCAGTGACAGATATCCATCCCACCCTTTTCCTTACTCTAGCACGCATGATCTTAGCATATCCTCTAAAGTCTGTATAGTTCTCTCCGTTTGACCGTCTGTTTGAGGATGATATGCAGTACTAAAACACAAACGAGTACCAAAAGCTTCTTGTAGTGCTCTCCAAAATCCGGAAGTAAATCGAGGATCTCGATCTGAAATGATACTATTAGGAATTCCATGCAACCGTACGATTTCCTTCATATACAACTGGACCAACTTATTCAACAAGTAGTTTTTCTTAATGGGTAGAAAATGCGCAGATTTTGCCAGTCTATCAACTATTACCCATATCGTATCATAACCTGTCTGAGTCTTAGGTAATCCGACAATAAAATCTATAGATATACTATCCCACTTCCACTCAGGGATTTCTAAAGGTTGTAACATCCCAGAAGGTTTTTGATGTTCTATCTTCACCTTTTGACAAACCAGACACTTAGACACATATTCAGCAATGTCTCTCTTCATTCCTGGCCACCAGTATAATCTTTTCAAATCTTGATACAGTTTTGTAGATCCTAAATGGATTGTATACTTACTTTGATGAGCTTCTTCCAGAATCTTAGCTTTCAAATTCTCTCCTTGTGGTATACATGTTTTGCCCCGGTACATAATAATTCTATCATCTGACATTGCAAAGTCAGGTTGATCTCTTCAATCTTGTAAAAATTGATCATGTGTCTATGCTTCTTTAATCTGAATCTTCAAATCACTTTCAATTCTTAATTCACTAACAATCAAACTACCCGGGACAGTCATAACTGATAATTTCAAATTTCTGAATTCCTCAATTAGCTCCATTTCCTTTATCAGTATTTGACTTAAATGCAACGACTTCCGGTTCAACGCATCAGCTACTATATTTACCTTCCCTGGGTGATACTTTAATTCAAATTTGTAATCATTAATAAATTCCATCCACCTTCTTTGCCTCATATTCAATTCTTTTTTGTCAAAGAGATACTTTAAACTCTTGTGATCATTGTATATTTCAAATACAGCTCCATACAAGTAATGTCTCCACATCTTCAGGGCAAAAACTATTGCAGCCAACTCTAAATCATGAGTAGGATAGTTCTCCTCATGCAGTCTCAATTGTCGAGATGCATAAGCAACTACTCTACTTTCTTGCATCAAAACACAACCTAAACCTTTCTTGGAAGCATCAGTATAGACTACAAAGCATCTAGAAGGGTTAGGAACAACTAGAACAGGTGGAGAAGTCAATTTGACTTTAAGCTCTTGGAAACTATTCTCGCATTCTTCATTCCAATTAAAGAGACTTCCCTTTCTGGTCAATCAAGTCAAAGGCAAAGCTATTTGAGAGAATCCCTGTATAAACTGTCTGTAATATCCTGCTAAACCCAAGAAACTTCTAATTTCAGTCACAGTTTTAGGTCTCTCCCATTTTAGCACTGCTTCAGTTTTACTGGGATCCACTGACACGCCATCTTTAGAAATTACGTGACCCAAAAACTTCACTTCTTCCAGCCAAAATTCACATTTTTCCAACTTAGCAAAAAGTTTCTTTTCCTTCAAGACTTGGAGTACTAATCAGAGATACTGGTTGTGTTCTTCCTCACTCTTAGAGTAGATTAAAATATCATCTATGAACACTACTACGAATTGATCCAACTAAGGTCTAAAAATGCGATTTATATAGTCCACAAAGACTGTAGGTGGATTTGTGACCCCAAAAGGCATGACTAAAAACTCGTAGTGTCCATACCGAGTTCGGAAAGCTGTTTTTGGAATGTCTTCTTCTTTAACTCCAATATGATGATATCCTGACCTCAAGTCGATCTTAGAGAAAATAGTAGCTCCCTTTAATTGATCTAGTAGATCGTCTATTCTGGGCAATGGATACTTATTCTTAATAGTCGTCTTATTCAATTGCCTGTAATCAATACACAATCTCAAATTGCCATCTTTCTTCTTTACAAACAATACAGGCGCTCCCCAAGGTGATACGCTAGGTCTGATAAAATTATTTTCTAACAGCTCTTCGATCTGCTTCTTCAGCTCTTGTAGTTCCACAAGAGACATTCTATAGGGAGTGATAGAAATAGGCCTTGCCTCTGGTGCTAGATCGATGGAAAATTCCACTTCTCTCTTCGGTGGAGGTTCAGAAATTTCAGAGGGAAAAACCTCTGGAAATTCACAGACTACTGGAATCTTAAGCAATTCCCGTTTCTCACTCGGATTAATAGTATACAAGAAAACACATTTCAAATCCACATCCCTCATCTTTTTATAGAGTCGGTGAGCACTAATAATGCTATACTTTTGGTCCTCCGGTGGATCCGAGAGAAACTCAAAAGTCTTATTGCAGTAATCTAGTAGGACTCGGTTCTGACTTAACCAATCCATACCCAAGATGACATCTATCCCGTCCAGGGGTAGACAGATCAGATCCACTACAAAGGATCTGCCATTCAATACAATGGGACAATTCAAACACACTAAGGAGGTAATTATTTTTCCTCCTGTAGGTGTCACCACCGCTAACTCATATGGTAACTTTGCAATAGAGTGTTGTAATTTCACCACACATTTTATTGCTATGAAAGAATGGCTCGCGCCAGAATCAAACAATACATTCAGAGATAAATTATTGATACGGCACGTACCTTGCATCAAATCAGGAGTTGTCTTTGCTTCAGTGCCACTCAAGGTGAAAACTCTTCCTGTTGTTTGTTGTATTCGTACAATACCTTTCTCTCTTCCCAGTGGACAATATCGTGCCACGTGCCCCTTCTGTCCGCATTGGTAGCAAGTAACTGAATCAAAATAACATAGCTTATTCCCATGTAATTTCCCGCATTTTCCACACTGACCCGTTGTTGGATTTTTCAGAAAAGGTCTGGGTTCCACAATTGCTGGTTGTTTACCTCTCACAATATTCTTCCCTCTGGTATTTCTATCCATAACTGAGAACTCTCTCTTCTGCTTCCACTGAGTACGCCTCTCCTTTTCATCCTCAACTGCTTTTAGACTTGTCGCCAGCATCCGACATTTATTTACCAACGGGGCATATTCTCGAATCTCTAATGCCACCACAGCATTTCTAAGTTCCGGATTCAAACTTCACTGCCTTCCAAGCTTCATCTGGATTATTCTTCAAAGTACTTGAGAACTTAGACAGTTCTTCAAACTTGGTAATATAGTGCTCAATGGTCCCATTTCTCTGTCTAAGTTGAAGAAACTCAATCTCTTTCTCAACTCTCACATTACTGGGAAAATATTTATTTAGAAAAGTCTCTCGGAACAAGTGCCATGTAATTTCCCTGTTTTGATGTACCAGTAACTCTTTGGCTCCTCTCCACCAGTATTCAGCTTCTTCCTTCAGCATATATGTCCCAAGATTAACCTTCTGCTCATCAGAACAATTTAGAACTTCAAAAATCTTCTCGAGTTCCGTCAACCATCTCTCAGCAACTATTGGGTCATATGCACCCACAAAATACGGAGGTCGCGTTCCCATAAATTCAGACCATCCATTACCATTTCCAATTCTATTCCCATTTCGATTTCTTTCATCTCCCCTAACCTCATCATTATTATTAATATTCTGAAGATGCTGCAGAATCTGATTCGTAGCAGCTGCCTGAGCTTGAATAGCTGCGGTTATGTTATTTAAGGTAGCATATGCGCTGCCTGGTAGATTCCTTCTTGGTGGTGCCATAACTCACTGTATTTGTAAAGAAAAATATTAGTCACTATTGAGGTGATCAAACTCAACAGCAGTTCAAAATTTTACAACAGTTATCACACTACACAAAATTATAAATAGGAAATACTAGTACTTTCCTACTGTATTTATCCGCTACCTTATACAACATTTCCACATAACTATTCAAGACTCCTCTAAGTCAATTTAGGTGACCACCCACCCCATGGTCGCCTAAGATCGACTGCTCTAATACCAACATTGTAACATCCGATTTTTTTTACATTAAGCATGTTAAAATATGCCATATGTAAAAACACATTATATATATATATATATATATATATATATATATATATATATATATATATATATATATATATATATATATATATATTACAAACCTCATACATGTTATAATTATACAATACAACATTTCAAAACACATTATACATGTTTATATATATATTACAAACCTCACACATGTTACATTTATAAAATACAACATTTTAATACATAAATAAGAGTTTTTGTACAGCACTTCACCCTTGAAATACAAAGGGTGAGGAGGTGGTGCTGACATCTAGATCTCCATCAGTAACTCCCTTTTGTGTTGTATCTCATTTCATTTTATCTGAACATAACACCACAATAATAGTGAGAACAAAGGTTCCTAGTAGACTTAACATAAAATAAAATATGATGAGAAAACAGGAGTTATGTTCAGCTGTATAAGCTACAGAAAAATATCAAAATTTTGAGATAAAATCATATATTTTTTTTAATGCATAATTATCATGCAACACTTGCACCAGAAGTCCTTTTTTTTTCTAATGCTCAACCCTATCACGTCTTTTAATTTACTCGTTTTCTATATGCATAGTGACCGATCGACTACAGTCACAATAAGTGATCAGGGAATGTGAGTACATCACCCTCCTGCCTCCTCACATTACCACTGATACCCGGTTGGAGTGGCCCTCCCTTGACTCACTCAGGCTAATAGGGCGTCCCCTACTCGATACCGTCACAAGCCATACAACCTGTCGATATTCATTCATACATATAAATACATATATATATTAATGCATATTCATCAAATAGAATGTAAAATTATCAAGCAACTCGCCATGAGTTTTATGCTTGCCATAATTATCAAGTAACTCGCCATGAGCTTTACGCTTGCCAATCAATTTCTTTCATAAAATAACATGCATAATTTTCATATCCAACAATTAATAGTTATTCATCACATATCAAATGTCCAATATAATAAATTTTGAATCAAATAAGAAAATGGTAATTTTCTTGGACATTTGTCTTCTAAAAATATTTCAACAAATAAAATTATTTTTAGGTAAAAAAACAGTGAAATGTTTTGTGACCTTTCTTCACTTATTCAACAATATCTCCCTCATATGAATTCCAATTGTCAACAACTTCTATGTTTATCATTTCTTCAAATTCTTTACGGTTTATTCCCAGAAAATTAAAAATAAATTACTTATTTTTACTATTCTGAATTTCGACCTTTGCTCAATTAATTAACCATATCTCCCTCATATAAATTCCAATTGAGGTAATTTCAAAGCCTATAAAAATCTAAGACAATTATCTACAACTTCTATCTTTATCATTTCTTCAAATTATTTACGGTTTATTCCCAGAAAATTAAAAATAAAACACTTATTTTTACTATCCTGAATTTCGACTTTTGCTCAATTAATTAACCATATCTCCCTCATATAAATTCCGATTGAGGTGATTTCAAAGCCTATAAAAAGGTAAGACAATTATCTATAACTTGTATGTTTATTATTTCTTCAAAATCCTTTCTGAAGTTTCTCAGAATTCCAAAAACCGAAGCTACCCCAATTATTCCGAAATTTAGCTTAATTTATCTTCTCCTTTGATTTTCTTTTATATAATCTGATACACCCATATGCATGTCCAAACATCCAAAACAGAATTTCATATAAATATCCAGACATGTTATCCAAAATTATATCTAAACAAATCTAAAAAAAATGTATATATAATTTTGTACAAAAATTTATTAGAGGATGTTAATCCTACCTCAAATTCCAGTAAATCTGGTACTTGATTCCTTGATTTATCTTCTCTCTTCCTTCTCATTCTTCTTCCTCTTTCTCTTCTTCTTCTTTCTTCTTTCTCTTCTTCTTCTTTCTTCTTTCTCTTCTTCTTCTTCTTCCCCTTTTCTCTTCTTCCCCTTTCTTTTTCTCCTTTTCTTTTTCTTCTCTTTTCTTTTTCTCCTTTTCTTTATTTCTCTCCTTCCTTCCGTCACCTCCCCCTTCCCCTTCTTATCTTTCATTTTTTATTTATTTATTTTTATTATTATATTATATATTTTTCTTTCCCTTCTTACCCCCTACCTACCTCCTCCCTTTCTCAAAAATACCCTTGCCACCATCCCTAATTTTATAAATGCCATCCTCTATTAATTACAAAAATGCCATTTCAATAAAATTACATAAATGCCATTTTAACCATCCTTCTATCTTCTTTTACCTGAGTAAAATTGTAAAACGATTTAATCCTCTCGTGAAGTACAAAATGCTTTCTCCTCTCTGAACAAAAATTCCAATTAGTAACATAAAGTAAAAAATCGGGGATGTTACATTGCACCATATTAATTGGTTCCTCTATTGTTTCTATATAGTTCTCTCTCTCTCTCTCTGTGCATTCCAGAGTTAAGGTTTAGTTGTAGCAGAAATCCTAGGAACCTACTTTGATACCATGTTCTTTTTTTAATATATTCAATCAAAGTTGAATTCAAATATATAAGAGTACAAATAGAAAGTCTAGGAAAATTGATTATTAGGTGTACACTTTCTAAGGCGAGTATTTCGGTTGACCCTTGAAGGAAAGGATTTTAAAACTGGTCTTATAATTTGTACATTATGTTTCCTATTAAGAACTCATACAAGCACACATTATATAATTGAACATTAAAATTTCTTAGTTTTCTTTTTGTTTACTGGACATTGTGAGGCGCCTAGCACCTTCCTCATGCATACTAAACTCTCAAATCTGTCTGGGTTTGCAAATCACATTTTTAATAGAAAAACGTTTTTCAAACTTCCTTTTAAAAATAAATTTTGATGGCAACTCTACGTGAAATGGTTTTTTGAAAATAATTTTGGAAATAATTTTTTGATTTTAAATCTGGTTGGCATGTTGCATGGTCCGTTTTTGGGATAGTAATAGAGATCAAAGCATTTGAAGGTTTCTCCATAAAAGGGCAATATAATAAGAAACAACACAAAAACATTGCTCTATCATGGCAACCCACTTTGTGTGAAAACCAAGATTCAAGAAATTCAAAAAATAGTAGCGTGATTTGTAATTTTATACATAAGTCCTTGTATTCTTGCCACAAGAACTTCTAAAGTCTTATAAATTATAGTGCATAGGCCAATGAGGCATAACTAGTTCATATCCCGTGAAATATGACATCTACAAGTGCAATCCGAGTTTTGTGATTATGTAGCATGGTTGAATAAAGGAAGACCACAACATAATCATCCCTCATTGGATCATAACCAAATGCACGTAGGTTGTCATCTAAAGCAAAGAAGTAAGCCTTAATTCATTGCATATTTTAAGTGTTTGATATAAACAATCAATAATGATAGAATTTGAATTTCCATTTAAATATGCCTATTTCCACATTATTTTTATAGAAGGATTCCTCAATATTAAGTAACAGGACAATCTCTAAGAGAATGTTTAGCACAAATCAACCCCAAGTAGCTACTTAATATGCACAAAATAGATATATGTTTTAATATAAGTGTACACTATCATTGTTAAGTGATAAATTATAAGAGTACGAGTATTGTTCCCACAAGGATTATGATTATTAATTACTAACCTTATATTAATTCTAATTCCAACTAAATAATGCAAAAAATTAATTTTATGAAATAGAGAGAAATAAAATAAAATAGTAAAGTAGTAGAAAGTGCGTTTTATGAAAATAATCCAAATAATCAAAACACTAGGGTTTCTAATTTCACTTTAATTGATCCCCCTTGCAATCCCAATCTTTTTAACCCAAAAATTATAATCTAGTTGATAGTCAAGATATCTAAATAATTGACTAATCTCTCTTGAGATCTAATAGAAACAACTCTCGAATGCTACCCACTATATCTCCTTGTGAATTATAACAAATAAAGATTCATTAAGATATATAGTTACCTACATAATACTCTAGACACATAATCTCCTCTCGATTCATTATGATTAACCCATCATCTAATTATTGGCCAGTTAATTAGAAGCATTAAGCATAATGTAGAAACTCAATTTAAAAAATAACTGACTCATTAAATTGATCAGAAAATACAAGGGTTCATAATAAAGCTACATTGTAGACCCAGAAAATGAAAGTAGTTCATAAACAAATATGAAAGCATCTCAAAATAAAAATAAAACATCTAAGAGGAACCAAAAAGAGATGAAAGAGACATTTAGTGATAGAGTTAGAGCTCTCATCTTCCTCTTACAAGCCAAGACCCTTCTTCATTGTCTTCTATATCTCCAGAGTGTTGATTCTCATTGCCGCATGTCCCTTTTTAAAGTTGTAAAAGGATATCTCAATCCTATTCAAACTCTTATTTTTAAAAAGTCTTTTAATTCAACTCAAACTATATCATATTTATTTATTATTATTTTATTTTTCAGAAACCTACATTATAATCTTTGGACCGTGATGCCAATATCTAGCTTCTTAATATGAGATCTCTAAAAACTCAAAACAAAAAAATTTGTAGATCTTTTGTTAGATACCCATAGCCTCTCGAATCATTTTAATCAGAGTTTAGATGAGAGAGTTATGCTTAAATTAGTGATGCAATGTCGAAGTTATCCAAAATATGCATTTTTTACTCTTTTTTCTTTATTTTCTCCAATTTTCTATCAATTTTCCATCTTCTTTTTGTTTTAAAAATAAACATACAATTACATGTAAATCTAACACAAATTACTCAAAAAAATCACAAAATTTTAATCTAAAAAATAATTAATTAATAAGTATAAAACTCACTTATCACTGCTATCGATCCAACCTAATGCATGTCTAGTATTTAGAGGGTAAGGGTAATACTTCAATTGAAATATGCATATTCTCTTTATCTAGAATGTGAAGTTTATAGGATATCCTATGGTTTTGTTCATGCATACATGATATAACCAATTTAGGCTATTTGTCCTTTGATTTTTTTTAGATGCTGGTCAAGAAATTTTCCAGTAAAAACAAGGGATTACCAATTCTTTGAAAGAATTGAATACCTTAATGTAGGTTTGCAATCAAACCTAAATAGTATGTAGAAAATAACATCAGAAGGCAATGAAGAATTAGTGTGAAAGAAACCATATATAATTGTGGCTTCATTTTACAATATAGCTTAAAGTGTGGAAATAATGAAGGATTTTGTATGATAAAATATTATACAATGCATACCTTACCATGTGAAGTTTGAGAAATATACATGGCATAAAAAATGAAGCAAATCAATTATTAGAAGATATTACTTCTACATATAAGATTAGACATATAGGAAATTTATGCAATAGAAGGTGACATGAAAACAAGGGTAAGCATTTTAGAAAACAATTCATTAGCATAATTACCAAAAGCTTTCATACGAAATAACATTGTGGTATGCATGTTAACAATTATAGTGCAAAAGATTACACATGAAAGATAAATAAAACATACTTCAATAGCAATGAAGAATAAGTCAAAATGTTATATATCCACAAAACAAAATGAAAATAACACTTATCCACTCTAATTTATACCTTAAATTGCAATTTTTTTCTTAATTTGAAAAATTATTGCAATGGTCCCCCTATTGATATGCCTATTGTAAATAGCACTAATTAAGGTGTCGAAAATTGCTTTAAGTAAGAATTTTTTTGCCATGTGCATTGCATGTACCACTTTTATCACCTAGGCAATGCAAAATGACAAAAATATCCCTAGAAAAAATTTTATTTTTTCATCTTAATTTTTACTCTCAATTGCATTTTCTCCCTTAATATGAAAAACATTGCAATATCCACCATAGTTTATATGTCTGATTGTAATGAGCTCCCTTTTATTCAAATTAGAAATTAAGTAAAATAACATGTGTTGCAGGTGACTTTTATACCCTCTAACCAACTTTAAATGTACCTTATAATTTAGGGATAGGGATGAACTCAACATTATAATTAGAAAAAAAAACTAAGGAAGGGCATAGGTAGGTAAGATGAGGGGCATAGTGGATTTTGTTTTATTGATTGGATGGTTTAAGACTCACACGTGTATGACTCTTATAATATCAAACTTAACATCCAACATTACAATAAAAAGGGTTTTTAGTGGCAATAAGAAAGTCGCCTCTAAAAAAGCCTTCCGATGGCGACCTTATGAGTCATCATGGAATGTAAAAAAATGGACTTAGACCACCATGGAATATAAAAAATAAAATTTGAACTTGGATATTTCTCCCCTTTCTCTCTCAAAAATCCTTTCCCACAACCAAAGAAATTTCCCTTTGTTTCTTTCACTCTCACCCTCTCACTCTCTTTTGAAAAACAAGGGCCCTCTAACATACCATTCCCATCTCACCTCCACGAAACCTATATGAGAAAAAGGACGTGGCATAGCACCACTATGAACTAGCTAAAGGACCACTGCAAAGAGGCATCAAACACCACCTCATACCATTGTTGGTCCCTATGTAAAACCCATACAAGAAGAAGGGATCACACCTTCGCATAGCTTCGTCATGAACTAACTAAGGGACCACCATAAAGGGTCATCAAACACCACCTTATAACACTGTTGGGAGCTTGGTTGTTGTAGCATATTCTAATTTAGCACTAATGGCTTGTAGTTTTTGCTTTGGTCTTTCATAAGTTCTTGTTCTTAAGGTTTTATTTAATTTGAAATTATCTTGATATAGGATAGTTGATTTCTGATTGTTTTTCTTTGATTAAGTGTGATTTGGTTCTAATTGCTTATGGGAAATTGATTTATAATGAGTTTATCTCATTCTATTATGATTTATAGGTCCTCTTTTTCTAGTTTAGAAACTTTAAATTCCATATATTCATTTATTGTGCCACTGATTATTATTTTTATTTTTAATGTGGTTTGGTTTCAAGTTAAGGACATCATAATTTGTGTTTCCACATACATTTCTATGTGATTGAGAAAATGCATTTATGTTTGAACATATATTTGATATGATTAGGAAGATCCTTCGCTTGCTCTGCACCATGTTGATTTCAATCATAAATAAGAAATTGATTCTTCTTACTGATATACTTTTGTTGTGATAGAAACTACTTGCACTATTAGATTTTTGTTAAATATAATTTTTGTTGTTTGTTAACTATTTTGGTTTTGTTCATAGCTTGAATGTTAATATGTATATATATGTGTATGTGTGTGTGTTTGTGTGTGATGATAAAACTTTGCCTAGATCTTTTGTGTGTGTGTGTGTATATATATATAGTTTTATCAATTTCTTTATTTCTTATGATCTTTTATTAGAATGAAAAGTTTTAACTAAGTAGTATCAAATGTATATAAAAAAAGATGGATTCAGTGGCGACCAACCATTGAAACTAAAAGTGGACAAAGGATTCAGCGGTGACCCAAAGTTGCCATTAAGTGTTCACTCTTCAAGAGATTCAGAAGGGTACCTAGTTGTCATAGAATGTGAACATAAGGTTGCCACTGAATACCTTTTAAGTGAATGTACAAAATCAAGGGATTTAGTCATCACCAAATTGCCATTGAATGTTGACATTCAATTGTGACTTACAGATTCAGTGGTGACCTTCAATCGCTGCTAAATGTTAATCTATTAAGGTCCCTACTAAATCAATTTTCAATTGTAACTTTTAGTTGCTATTAAATGTGAATGTACCAACAAGTTAAAGTCACCACCAGAAAGGGATTTAGTGATGACATATTAAAGTCACCACTGAAAGTGGACATTTAATGGCGATTCTTGTGGTTTTGGTGGTGACTTTTATGATCTTCAGTGGTGACTAAAGTTTCCACAAAAATTAGACTTTTAAGGGCAATCACAATAGTTTCTACCGAAAATGTTTTATATTGTAGTGTAATTTAGATGGAGGAATGCTCATTACAATGTGACTTATAAATTAGAGGGACATGTGTTCTTTAGATTAGGGAGAAAACTATAATTGGGGTTGTAGATCACTGTGAATAAGTGCAATTTGTTTTAGCTATAATTAGGAGTGTTTTTTGTCATTTTGTATGGCTCGAGTGGTAGAAATGACAGGTGTAATGCATGTGACAGTAAAGATGTTAAGTTTAATGGAAATTTTAGATAGTATAGTGCTTATTGAAATTGATATGTAAATTGGGAGGGATATTATAATAATTTGTACATTACGAGAAAAATTGCAATTGGACATTGTACAAAGTTGATTTATCAAATACAACTATGGTGCATAGCATTGAACATTGAAATGGTGCTATTTTTTCTTCTCTACATATTTCATTTGCATTCAATGAGCTTAAAAACTTGATTATTCCACTATGATGTTCTATTGGAACATGTTTAAATGGCATGAAAAACTATGCAAATTATCACAGAGTGAGGTGTTAATCGTAAGTTTATGCAATTACCCATGTGAACTAATGACACGATATAAAACTTTTAGGTGGTTCAACATGAATGACTAAAGTTCTAAATTCATTTTCATTTTATTGTTCAACCTAGCTAAGGTATGTATAGAAGATACATTCCATACTTCTATTTCTTATATTTTAATTATTACACATATACTGCATATGCTTTCTTCATATTAGTAACTTTCTGTGGTTTGGCAACTTCAGCAACACCAACAACCTATGGGTCAACAGCATGGCTGGCATACTCCTCTCCCTGAAGGGCCTACTCCCCCTCTGTCCCTTAGGTCTGGTCCTCCCAAGCCAACAATTATCTTTGGTTCTTCAGCTCTAGAACTAGCTACATAGACAAGATATTTATCATCCTTAAAATAGCTAAGTATAATATAGCTAGTGTCCTATTTAATTATTTATGTAACATGCAATGCCATTTGAAAGTAATACGAAATTAGATAAAATATAATATTTTTCTTACCTCTAATAAGCCTTGATTATCACTTTTGCATGTATCATGAAGGTATCGAAGTTCGAATACAATTACAATGACAGTTGCATTATGATCATTGCAATTGTACCAAAACTTGGAAATAGACATTAGCTCAAAAAGGTGGCCATTATGGAGACTTAGTTAGGTTGATATGTAAAAATAGTATAATTGGCTAGCCATAATTAGGGCTCACCATGAACTGGGCTAGCCATAGGCATGACTTTTGTTATTTTTTTAAAAAATTTGAACATTAAACCAAACGAATTTTTGTGTAAAATGAATTTTGAAAATTAGCTTGAGATTAGGTTTAAAAATATTGCAACATTAATTGCAGCTGAAAAATTGCAATTCTACATTGATGGCAATATTAAAAGTATTATTACCTTATGTTTTTTTTCCTATATTTGGATGATTGAACAGTTGTTGCAGCAGAGATGAGTGACATCCCAAGGAAGAGATACAACAAAATGAAAGGCTTCGTAATCATCTTTGTTTCGAAGGTTAAGACTTAACTTGTAAAGGATGAAGAGAATATTCATTTCTTAACAACTATTTATAATGCTTATGGAAGAAAAGTCAAAGATGCAAGGGAAGAAAGTTAAGTATGTAAGACAGTGGCAAGCTTAGTCCATAAATGAAGATCATATTTCTTTGTTGCATGCTTCTGGCTTATTGCGAGAATAGTAAAATCTCTGGGTCCTTATCATTACTGGTTAACACTCAAAAGGGTTAAAATTGGGACAAGTGTATGAATGCAGGTAAGCAAGCTTATGAAACGATGTCTACTGGCAAGTGGCATTGGTGACTATGCAAAATGGTTGCATCATAATGTAAAACAAGGAATTAAACGGCTATAACATCATAAAATTTTAAATTTTTATATCCTTGCTTTAATAATGAGATTTTATGAGAAATATCTATGTTTTTCCTTTAAAAGTAAGTGTATTTTATTCATATGGATATAGTTTGTTTTATCATATACTATGTTTTAATTATAGTATGGAGCAATATTTTTATTGTTTTAAAACTTAATTGAGAACCTTTGGGGTATTTTTCTATGAGCTATGGTAGAAATAATGCATGTGAAATTTTTAATTTTTTTTTAAATTTGGTTTACTAGATTTATTAAAAAGTTTCCCATTTTTGTTGCACTAAAATCCCAAGAATAATCTGGTTTATATGGAAAATGACAAAACTGCCCTTGAGTGCTTATTTTTTCTTGGCCACGTAAGATTCTCTTGAAGCTTTTGCATTTCTTGTTTTTTTCTTTCATCCTCCTTGCATGTTTTTCCCTTCTCCCTCCCTTCTTGCGTGCTCTTCGTTTTCTACCCACAAATCTTTCGTTCTTCCATTTCAAGCCTTCCATCCTCAACAACTAAGCATCAAGGCACCTTACTCAAGTAATATACACGAAGATTGGAAGAGCTATGGCAGCAAAATTACATGAAGACAGTAGCAAACCGAAGATACAATAATTCTGCGTCCACCCTAGGTAGATTCTAGAAATCTTGTAATTCTTGGTGTTTTCTCTAAATACTAAGTTAGGGATTTTGTTAAAGACATAGTGTATTATATGTATGACAAATTTCGTGGCAAGATAACATGATTTGGTATCTAAATCGTGCAAAATTTTCTTTGGTGAACAGTGCATGAATAGTACCCAAAGTTGGTATTTATGCAATCCAAAATTATCTAGTTGAAGAGCATACTTTGGAGGTGTTGGTGACTGATTTTGTTTAGAGAAAAAGTGAGAAAAAGCTATGTCAGATAAAGCCTAAAATTGGTGAGTAAATGGCAAAAATTGTAATATGAGGATGAGTAAAAATTTTCCTTTAAATTTTATATTATGTGTTGAAGTTATGTAATTTATGTTATTGGTTAATTATGTTCATTTAAAATTTATGAATTTGATGGTATATGGATTTGGGTAAGTGAAGCTGTTGTTGTTTTAATTAAAACTCACAATCATACGAATCAATTGGAGTATAGATTTAGTGGTGTATGAGGTCGATCCCACGAGGATTGCCAAGTGAGAGAAAACTATAATTTAGATTCAAAATAAATAATTCTAATCTAGTTGTCATATTGTTTGTTTTTGAGAAGAATATTAAACTAAATATGCAAGAAACTAATTTAAATTGAAAATGCATTCAAATAAAAAAATGCATGCTAAGGTTTAGGGATCCACTCTTAGTATATCAGATAAAGATAAATTTAACTCTTTTATTACTCAATTAGAATCCTTACATTAATGAGATTCTAATCGGAATATATATCCATTTAAGCTCACTTTTATTTATACACGAATCATATTTACCTCCTTTGTATTATACTACTAATAATTAAGATGTTCTTGTAAAATATATTCAAGTATACATTGTGCCAATCAAATTGTCTACAATATATCAAAATTTATACTTCACAAGATTAAATATGCAAAGATACAAAAGATAACTTGCAAATGGATTCAAGCATAAATTGTGCCAATCATTATATTGTCTACAATAAATCAAGATTGATTCAAGCATTTATTGTACCAAAGATTGTCTACAATATATCAAGATTCACACTTCACAAGTTTAAAGAAGAATGTAAAAATAAGAGAGGAAACTTGTAAATAGAGTTAAGCATACATTGTGATAATTATCATATTGTCTACAATATATCAAAATTCACATTTTACAAGTTTAAAAAAAATATAAAAATGAGAAAGGTAACTTGTAAATGGAGTTAAGCATATATTGTGCTAATTGTTATATTGTCTACAATATATCAAAATTCACATTTTACAAGATTAAAATATGCAAAAAATGAGAAAGGTAGAAAGCTAATTAACATAACAAAATAAAAAAAATCGGTGGCAAAGCCAACCATGAACAATAACAATAAGAAATTGGCGGCAAAACCATCTATTATACAACAAGAAAAAGAAGTAGGTGGTACAACCAGCCATTGAAACATAAAACAAGAAAATGAGGAGGTAAATACAACATCAAATATAAACATTAAATACTTACACAAGAGTTAAATAAATCATTATTTCTCTACCAAGAGTTTCACCCTTTCACCTTAGCATGATGATATTATAAAAGAAAGTAAGGATAACAAAATATCTATAGAAAAAAGAAACGTTACAATAGCTCAAAAAAAAATATTTCCCAAGCTCTCTCTCTAGCTCTCCAACTCACTCCTCAAGTCCTCTATTTATAGATACAATTAGGTATGGTAGGTGCGGTAATTGTCAAAATTGTTAGGTAGGAAGTTGTACAAAGTTGACAATTTGGATTCCATCATGTGTACCAAAATTAAACCTTGGATATCTTCTTGAAATCCATATAATTTGCTGACTCCATCAACATAACAGTTGTAGAAAATTTCATTATCTTTCCGTCAAGAAATTTTTGACAAATTGGATACATAATTTGTGACGTATGGTCAAAATACTAGAGCAAAGTCGGGCTCGACTGCAGCAACAGATAGATTCTTTTCTAGCCTAATTTTGTCCCTTTTAATGTCCGAATTATCTAATCACTTGAACATAAAATTTGTACCAAAATGCGTTAGCTACCCACCTGCCAAATTTCATACATATTGGATATGTATATTCTGAGATATGGCCCAAGTACTACAGCAAGGTTGGGCTGGACTACAAACATCAAACATATTCTCAACATTGGGTGCTTTGCCTTGAATCTTTATGTTTTAGTTCTTTTGGAAATGTGATCATAAATCCAGAATAAATTTGTACATATATCCATTAGGATGCGTTTCAAGAGTTAATATGATAATGCTCCTTACTCAGCCATCCTTAATGGATTTGTTTTATCTGCTTGATTTATAGACATAATTCTCATAGAACCACAATTTAGCTCTGATTCCCTCAATTGAGTCAATTTTCTATGCTTCTCTCCATCTATAAGAAATACACAAAACTAATGATAAGTAAGGGAGATATATGCTTAATTATGGCAAAAAGATAAGATGAAAATATTTAATTTATGAGTATAAAACTCACTCATCAGAAGCTAGTTGTATGTGATTATATAGAAAATTGTTTGGAAATAGTGGACGTTAAGAAAATGTTATGAAAGGAGGAATTGAGGCATATTGGATTTATGTGAACATGGGCAAGATGAGACAAGGGAATCGGTGATCATAAATTTATTGAAGTGTTGATAGTGAAACTTTTGGTAGTACTTGGACATTAAATTTCTTACAATGTAAGTAGGGATTCTAGCTACTGAAAGTGCATGAGAATGTTTATTTGAAAAGAATCGATTGAGAAAATTTTTGTAATAGTTTGAAAATGTAAAGTTTGGGATATCTTAAGATTAGAAAATTTTTGTGTGTACAATTGCTAAGAAATCCTTTAAGTTGCTGGGGTTAGTAAAGTGGAATTGAATAGGTTAGAATGTTATGTTGCTATATTGGAAGCATAAGAAAGATTTGAGGTCAATGGTGAGGATATTGTGGCCTTGGAAGATTGTTATAGAATCATTATGACGAAATAAGTTAAGGTTGTTAGGTAAGTGTTAGTTGATATTAGGAACTATGCACATAATATATAATGTATCGAGTATTTTTATCTCAAATATATATATATATATATATATATATATATATATATATATATATATATATATATATATATATATATATATATATATAATGTACGTGAGATCATGATATTAAATTCTTCAATTAGAACATTTCACTTCTTTGAGATAAAAATACTCGATACATTATATATATATATATATATATATATATATATATATATATATATATATATATATATATCTGTGTGTGTGTGTGTGTGTGTGTGTGTGTGTGTGTGTGAATATGTTGCATATCGAAATGAAAAACAATATTTAATTTTGACAACCTTAATGGACATTGAATTCATAAAAAAGTTTGAAGATAAGAAAAATGAGGCATAATTATCAAATTGAAAATTTTTAATTTATATGAGCACTTGGAGATGTACACATACACTTTATGAAAGTAAATAAGAAAGTGAATGAAAGTAATACGACTGAATGTGATGCGTATGAAATTTGATGTTAGTGATGGTGAAGTATCCACTATGGATAAAGTGATAATTATTATGATGATGTGATCACAATGGATTATTATTAGATGCTAAGTAAAACGATACTTATTTTTAAAATAATAATAATAATAAATAAATACAACTAATAATAATTACACTGCATTTCTTCACTATCAACCAGCGGCAGAAATAGCTAGCCTTGGTGCACCTTGTAACCCTAACTAGCAAGGGAGTTACTAGCCTTGTGTGCAGAAAGGCATATGAAGAATAGATGATGGATATATAAGGAGTTGAGGTATGTCTCTTTTTGTAACCAGTGGCATTCTGCCTAGTTACCTATGTGAATATGGTGATTTACCCACCCTTGTTGTGTGCTTAGGGCAATGTGAAATGGTTAGGTAGTTGAGGGGAACTTCTCCCAACCTTATGTGATAAATGATTGCAATGTGGTGACTTACCCTTACTAGGTTGTGTACTTGAGCGAGATGGTGACTTACCCTTGCCAAGCTATGTGCTTAGGTATGTTGAAATGGTTCTGGATTGAAATCTTCCAGACTAAATAAAACACATTTAAAATAATAATAATAATAATATAAGTAAAGAACGAACAATTTATATGTGGTTTAGTGATGTTTCGCATGGTACTTGAGCGATGATGGGACAACTTCAGTAAGGATGTATATGATTCTCTTACTTTATGATTCTCTTACTTTATCTATAATCTTAAATATAAAAACTTAATTAATAAATGTATATGAGTATATAAATATATCAAAATATTTCTATATAAAACAAGGGCACAATGAGATAATGGTAATTATCTTAAGAAATATGATAAAGTGGTTTTAGCCCATTTGTTACAGTGAAGAATGGTTGATTAAGAAAGTTAAGAGTTCTTTAAGAGACCTATATGCTTATGGTAATAGAATTCAATATTGAAAATTATGAGATGGGTTAGACTAAGGTAAATGGATAAATTAATTATTTTTTAATAATATTGAATAAGTTTTAAAATTTATTTATCAAAAGTATGAATTTGAAGTTTATAAATAAAAATATTATTTATAACCTAATTTTAATGAAAGTGAATAAACAAAACGAGTAAGAATATCTTGAAATAATCATAACTTAAATAATATGCAATAATTCATAATATACTAAAGAAGAATATTGTCTACATATTATAATTGTATTATTTACTCGTTGAGTCACAAGACTCACCCCTTTCTTTATATGTTTTTCAGTTAGTCACAAAGAAGGGCAGCGAAAGTGTGGGAGGTCAGATTATCCTCAGTGAGCCCAAATTGTTCTTGGGCCTTTTTTTACTCATTGATATGTTTAAAATATTATAGAGTATGCTCCATTACCATAAGTAGGATTCTTGTTTCCAATGCGTGAGAAGAAAAGGTAAAATCTCTACATAAAGCAAAAAAAGAAAAATGAATTTGGCATTGCTTAATGAAACTAGATCTTTATTTATATTTTATATGTGCTTAAAGTTTTAAAGTGTCGCTATGAGTTCACATGCTAAACCAGGGTGATTCACAAAGTTTTGATTCAAAATGCGACGATTAGGCTTACAAAATGGGGAGAAATCCTCATTTTGTATTGGTCATGGGCTCGAATAAATACGGGGTGTGACAATGGTTTTGATTTTGAGTTATGTAAGTTTTTTTCTTTTATCCAAAGAGATAGTATATGTCACATGCCAAATTATATGAGCATGTGACAGGTACGAAATGAGGATTTCTCCCAACTGCATAAGCCTGCTTTCACATTCCAAACCTAGAAATCGTTAACCTCCCTAATTTAGCATATAAGTGCATGATCACTCTTTAAAACTTTAAACGCATATAAAACATAAATAAGGATATCATAAAATGATGGCAATTACATTTTTCATTTCTTTATTTACATGTACATTTTACATTTTTTTCTCACACATCGGAAATGGAGATCCAGCATTTGGTAATGTAGCAAACTTTATAATACAACAACCAAACTAGTGAGCAAATAAAAGAAATGTCCAAGGACAATTTGGGCTCACCAAAGATGATTTAACTTTTCCATGCTTCCACTGCATTTTTTTGCAAATAATTGAAAAACATATAAATAAATGAATGAGTTTTGTGACTTAACAAGTAAATAACATAATTATAACATGTGGACAACAATCTTCTTTAGTATTTTATAATTTATTGCATATTATTTAAGTTATGACTATTTTAGGGTATTCTTACTTGTTTTATTTAGTTATTTTTAATAGAATTAGGTTATGAATAGTGTATTTATTTTTAAACTTCAAATTTATACTTTTAATAAATAAATTTTTAAAACTTATTCAACATTATTGAAAATTATTAATTTATTTGGTTATCTTGATCTAGCTCGAGCGCATATTTTTCCTTGTCTAATTCTATTATCATGTACATATAGGTCTGAAATGGACCTTTTAGTTTTTCTCAGTCAACCTTCCTTCATTGTTCCTCTTTTAAGTAATACTTTAAACATTTATTCATGCAAACCTATGCTCATACTACAACAAATGGGCTAGATCCTCTTTAACATCTTTCTTAAATTATTCCGTTATATTATTAAAACTTCATGCTATATAGAGATATTCTATTATATTTGTCTATATATATATATATATATATTACTCAAACTTTACATTCAAGATTGTAATTATTTTAAAAGTAAAAGTATTATATTAATTTATTTATGTTATTAAGGCTGGTTCATTTATTTATATCTTATTAGTTTTATACCTTAATTATTTCCTTTGTACAGTCCAAAACTCTCCCTCGCCTTGCATTTCTAGGGACTCGGCATCCTTACTGAAATTTGCCTCACTACAACTCAAAAGCCACGCTAAGCATCTCTAAACCATACATAAATTGTCCATTATTTATTTATTTGTTTAAGCATATTTTATTTAGTATGGAGGATTTCAATCTAGAACAATTTCAACATACCCAAGAACACAACCTGGTAATAAAAAATACCATATATCCAAGCACACAGCTTGGTAAGAAAAAATTATCACGTAGCTAAGCACACAGCAAGGGTGGGTAAATCACTACATTCACATAATATAATGGGTAACCAGCCAGAATGCCACTTGTTACATAAAGAGACAAACCTTAACTCCTTATTTATCCACAATCTAATTCTCTGGTTCCCTTATGCACACAAAGCTAGCAACTCTCTTGCTAGCCAAGTTTACAAGGTGTACAAAGGCTAACTATCTCTGTCATTAGTTGATAATGTTTCTAAAAAGGAATCTAGTGTAATTATTATTAGTTTTATTTTTTTTTGTTCCAAATTTTAAAGTTAATGATCATTTTACTTATCATCTTATTTGAGTCCATTGCAATCACATGATCATAATCACTATATCCACAGTAGATCCTTTCACATAACTAAACGTCAAACTTAGTAAGTATCACATTTAGTCATATAACTTTCATTATTTTTCTTATTTATATTTATAAAGTATACATATACATATGCATGTTCTCATGTAAATCAACAAATTTCAATTTTGATAGTCATATCTCATTTTTCATTATTTCCAATCTTATGATCATATGTCATTGCTTATTAATTCAATGTCCATTAGGGTTGCCAATATTAAATATTATTTTTCATTATGATATGCTAACATATTCACATACATCTATATTTATTCATAGTACAAACATCATATATTATGTAAGATCTTGATATTAAATTCTTCAATTAGAATATTTCACACCTTTGGAATAAAAATACCTTATACATTATATATATAACCTATTCTAGTAAATTCTCAAATCATTATACATCATCTTCACTAATATTTAGACTATCCTCAAATTCACATGTATATATCTATAAGTCAATATTAAGAACCACACACACAAAAAAATATGTATACACATTCATATAAGGCCATTAACTTTTCTTATTCAAAACTTATATCAAGTCATCCAATTCCCACATGTCAACTTCACTCCATGAATCTCATCACCTTAATCTAGCATCCATTTTTATCTTATAATCCATTAAAAATTTTAAATTCCCATGTATCACTAACACTTATCTATCAACCTTAACTTATACCGTCATGATGATTATGTAACATTTTTCTAATGGCCACAATATCCTCACTATTGACCTCAAATCCCTTTTATGCTTCTAATATAGTGAAATAACATTTTAGCCAAAACTAACCCCAGCACCTTAAGGGCTTGTTTGGGCAATCAGATAAGAGGACAGGATAGGATAAACTATCCTATCCTGTGCTTATTTTCTATTTGGTGTAAGGCATGATAGGATAATATCTATCTTTCACATTGTCCTATCCTGCCTTGTAGTTCATTTTTTTATCCGGGCTCTATAGCTGGGTTAGAGCCCGGATAGGTTAAAATCTTACCAACGCCCAAATCACCCTACCCTCACCCTCGATCGAGTTCCAGATTTCCTCTCCCAAGCTTTCACCCTTGTGCTTTCCTCTCCCGAGCTTTCTCCCGAGCTTTCACCCTCGTGCTCTCCTCACTCTCACCGAGCCACATCAAGCTCTCCACCCTCACTCTCGCCCAGCCACCGCTAGCTCTCCACCATCACTCTCGCCCAGCCACCGTCACTCTCGCCCAAGCTCTCTGAGCCTCAACCATCTTCGAGCTCGAAGAACCTCACTCACCCAATCTCTCGGAGCCCCACCCAACCTCCCTCAACCCCGAGCTCACTTACCCCCATCTCCCTCACCCCCGAGCTCCATCGCCCGAGCTCTCAAGTTCCCACCCCCTTGAGCTCCTCCCTCACTAGATCTGTACAACTGAGCTCCTCCCTCACTCGATCTGTACGCCTGAGCTCATCCAGAACGTTGCTCCATCGTTAACCCGAGAAGGCTCCTCCTCCCATCGTTGATTTTCATCACCTGTGGTAAGCATCGTTTTCCTGCATCGGTGATGTTTATTTTTTCTCTATTTTCTCTGTTTCTCTGGAATGATTTGGCGTAAATATGCTTACTGGAATTTGTTCTCTGTTTCTGGTTTCTCTGGAATGTTCTGGCTTGTAATTTGGGTATCGATTGAATTTGTTCTGGCTTGTAATTTGTTCTGGTTTAGTGTTTTCCTCTATGTGTTATGGTTCTGTTATAGCAAAAGCTTAATTGAGTTTGCTTGGTATTTGGTTATGTTATAGAACATTGTTTTCCTCTATGTGTTATGGTTCTGTTATAGTTCTTATTTTATATTAAATGGTTCCAATCCCTGCGAGTTATTGTTATGGTTACTGGTGTTTTCTCTGTTTATGACTTGTAATTTGTTCTGGTTTCATGTATGAGCTGGCTGGTTTGAGTGGGTTAGAGATCCCATGATGATTAGCGTAGGAATAAGATGACTTATCATAATGTGAATTAGATGTCTGCATATTTATATGGTTTGCTGTCAGGGATTCATAATGGGTGGGTTGATGGGAGAGCAAGAGGGGGTTAAACATAGATAGCAGAAGTATGAAGGGGGTAATGAAATGGTTGCATGCATTAGAGAGGAAAGGCTGCCATGAGGGTGGAAATGGAAAATCTCCACGAAGGTTGACTAGCAACCAAAATAAAAAGTGCATCTAGAGCATGTGACCTTCAGAAGGCTATATGGAAAAGTGTGAAGATTTGTGATTTGTGAATAAATTCCATACATGTGAAGTATGAAGGGGGTAATGAAATGATGTGATTTGTGAATAAATTCCATACATGTGAAGATTATTAATATTAGGTTCATTTCATAGCATATGTTTGCCCTCAACCTCCATCTCTAGTCATGTTTCATTCATTTACTACAGTGTCAATAATTGTTCTTCCATCATATAGTGCTCTAAAAGTGATATTGCTTGTTTGCTGAAACCTCTATCACATAGCAATCAATGAGAGGAGAAATATTTATTATTAGCTTTTTGAATATGTATTTTACATGGCTACTGCTATTTTCAAATGCATATTAGATTCCATTTGCTTGAAAGTAGAATTGCTCTAATGAGAAGTTGAACATTTTTAGCTCATACTTTGGCACCAAAAAGATGTTTCACATATGCACAAGTAATTTGGAAATGGGTTGTAAGGGAAAGAAACTATGACACCATACCGGTGACAATTGGAAATTTGGGATAATAGCCTTTCTTAGCGTACTAGTCCTTGATACTAACAAGTAATTTTTTTAATATGATAATGAACTACTTTCATATGGTTGTAGATATTAATAAATTCATTTATGGGCCTTTTTCTAATGGCATAATTTTTTGGGATGAAACGGTTATCGACATGGGAGTAGTGCCTCTATGATCAAGTAGGTAGGAGTTCAATTTTTATCTTCTCTTCCTCTTATTTTGAATCTAAAATTTGCTTTGCCTTCTTTTTAACCATGTGTTTATCTGAAGGTGCTCTTATCTGATTTGTTCCTATCGGTTACTATATGCAAGACATGTCTCAAGTTAGAAATTATTTAAATTTCACATGCTTTAGATTATGCATCCTTCACCCATTAATTTAGAGGCTTTGAATGAAGTATTTGGAGCAATATTTAAGTTGTTTACTTTTTTTTCTTATTTGTATAGGTAATTATGAATTCAGAGGATGAGCTTGAGATTATGTCATATCTGCTTATGGAGGAAATGTTTATAAAGATGATTGGGATGTGTTTTGCAATTTTTATTACAGTGAGTCTTTCTGTAATGTGGTTTTATGAAAATCATAGTCTTAGAGAACAACCAAGGGTTAGGGAGGGTTTAAGGAGAGAACTTTTGGAGGGATTGATAAATCAAGATGATGTTACAACTGTTGATCATCTTCGCATGGATATTAGGTCATTTCGTTCATTATGCTTTCTCCTTCATACTGAAGGTAGATTGAGAGAGGATGGATTAGTAAGTATTGAAGAACAAGTGGCTATGTTCTTACACATATTGGCACATCATTCTAAGAATCGGATGATTAAGTTTTTGTTTAAAAGGTCTGGAGAAACAGTTAGTAGGTACTTTAATAAAGTGTTAAAAAGTGTCTTACGATTGCAAGAAACACTTCTTAGAGGACCAGATCCTGTTTCACAAGAATGCTTAGATGAGAGATGGAAATGGTTTAAGGTACGATGTTTGTGTTATAGAATACATTAATAATTGCACTGTAATTTGTTAAACATTAACTTTTTGTTTATATTTGTATTTATATATAGAGTTGTCTTGGGGCATTAGATGGAACACATATTCAAGTTAATGTGCCAGCAATTGATAAACCAAGATATCGGAATAGAAAAGGAGATATATCAACCAATGTCTTAGGCGTATGTTCAAGGGATATGAACTTTATATATGTGTTACCTGGATGGGAAGGATCAGCATCAGATTCAAGAGTATTGCGGGATGCTATTTCTAAGAGGAATGGTTTAAAAGTTCCAACAGGTAAAAAAGATTTACATGGTAGAGATGCATTAATAGTAATGAATGAGTCATTATTAATATGTTAAATTAACAATTTTATTTTATTATAGGGTATTATTACCTTGTGGATGCTGGGTTTACAAACAGTGAAGGATTTCTTGCTCCATATAGAGGATATCGATACCATCACAGTGAATGGAGATGCGGATATATACCATCAAATAAGGAAGAGCTTTTTAATATGAGACACTCAATGGCAAGAAATGTGATAGAGAGAACTTTTGGGTTATTAAAAATGCGTTGGGCTATACTCAGAAATCGGTCTTTTTACCCAATCAAAACCCAAAACTACGTCATTATTGCTTGTTGTCTCTTACACAATTTTATTAGAAGAGAAATGCCTACTGACCCAATGGAAAATCAATTGGATGCAGAATTGGACGTAAGCCTACAAAATGAGGATATGGTACATGCTGATCCTATTAGTACAATTGAAACAAGTAATGAGTGGTCTGCTTGGAGGGACAATATAGCAACACAAATGTGGAATGAATGGCTTGCTAATAGACATATGGGTTGATTATTTAGTTGTTGGTTCCTTAGTTGTAATTTTATTTTGTCTAGTTGTTTGGTTTATGTATTTCTTCAAAGGATTTGAAACATCTACAATGTCTGTAATTTATAATTTCAATAAATACTTTTGTGTGTAATTTTATATTGTATGGTTATTGGATTTGACACATTTTATTTTTACTTTGTCTTTTTCTTTATATACACGTGTTATTTGCACTTTGTCTTTTTCTTCATATATTGCATACTTGATTTGTGATTTATATTTTGGTAATGAGATAGGAATGGAATCCGAGAGCAGTATGCAACAAGCTATCAGGAAAAAGAGAGATCGTAGGCAATGGACAAATCAAGAGGACGAAGCCCTCCTTGACATATTGATTGAAGCTGCGAACGAAGGCCATAGATGTGACAATGGACAATTCAAGGCGCATACCTTGAAAATGGCTGAGACAAAGATGGAGCAAAGGTTTCCTGGATGTGGAATCAAAGTGAAACCACATATTGAGTCTGCAATGAAAAGGTTAAGGGCTATCTATGCAATAATTTATGATATGTTACATCAAAGTGGATTCGGGTGGGATGATGAAAAGAAAATGATTAAAGTAGACAGTGATGATGTGTGGATTGAATATATAAAGGTTAGTGTTTATTGTTTTTCCTCTCTTATGAATTATTTTGTTTCACTTTCTACTTATGATTAATTCAAGTGTTTTCATTTTGTGTAGAGTCATCCAAATGCAAAGAATTACAGATATACACAGGTCTTGCTGCTTGATAAGCTGGCCCTTGCTTTTGGGAAAGATCGTGCCACTGGTAAAGGAGTTGTTGCCCCTGCTGATGCTGTTGAGGATTTAGATAAAGAGCTTGAAGAAAATGATGATGAAGAAGGGGAGAAAGATTTGACACAGTCAACATCTGTAAATCGAGCTCAATCTAAGAGAAAGAGTGATGGCTTGGAAAGTCATTCAATGAAAAAAAATAAAGGAGCAAACATAATTGCCAGCAGCATAAATGAGTTAGGGAAGAGCTTTGGGACGTGGCTAGAACAGACTTCAGATCGGCTTAGTACAGTTGCAAATCGCATTGGAACAACCAAGGATGTATTTGATGATTCTAGGAATCTTTTGAATGAGTTGGGTAAAATGAATTTGACAAGCGAGGAGTGTTTTGTTGCAGCAGACAAAATACTATCGGTGCCACATCGGTTGCATATCTTTTGGGGTGCTAATGATGTTAAACGTCTTGACTTTGTAAAATCGTTGTTATAGTTGTTTTTATGGAGTTTACTCTTTTTTGTAACTTTGGTTGGATAAAACTTATGGATGTGAATGATGGCCTATTCTATTTTGAGAACTTATATTTATGATTTTCACTATTTTGGTTGGATGTAACTTTGTTCTGATTTTTATGCCATGGCATGCAATGGGAATGAGTATATTATAGCTTGAGGTGGTTGATTTTTGCTTGTGATTTGTATTGTTTCCCTGTTTAGTTCTGGTTTTTACTGTTTATCAGGTCAAATTTGTCAAACAATGTATGTGATTAGTTATTTGATTATAATTTTTTTGGCGTTTGGAAATTTGCTAGGGCATTTGAGTATGAGTATATGTATGGGTTTATCTGGCTAGTGGAGGAAAATCTGTCAGGGCATTTAGTTTTAGTTGTACGAGTATACATCTATTTTTAAGGCATTTTTTTTTGTTTTTTAATGCATGCAATAAGAATATGTTTTTAGGACAATGAGAATTTATCAGGGAAATCTATTTTTTTTATGATCTTATTATTAGGTTGATAGAAATAAATTTTGTATATTATTTTATTGAATGTATTGAAAATAGGATTACATTTTTTTATTAAAAAAAAAAAGAAAGAAAAGAAAAGAAAATTTCTTGATAAATGGGTAAAGAGGTAAATGGGTTGTTAACAGAATTATTTTTACTCTTTATCTTCCTGTTTTTTTTTTTTTGAGACTTTGATGTATTTACCTATGAAACAAGGATGGCAGAGCAATAAGAATATGTTTTTTAGGATAATGAGAATTTATCAAGAAACTTTTTTTTTATGATCTTGTTATTAGGTTGATTTGATGTTTACACTTTGATTGTAATTTTGTAAGTATTGATTATTTTAATTATAACTCAATATTGAGTTTTGTAAATCAAATTTGCTTATTTTGGTTTATTTGAACTTTTTTTATTGTCTTTTTTTTTGCTTTGAATTTAAATTTGTATGTTATTTTATTGAATGTATTGAAAATAGGATTACATCTTTTTATAAAAATAATAAAAAAAGAAAAAATAAGAAAGTTTATTGGTAAGTGGGTAGAGAGATAAATAAAAAATAAAAACAAATAAATTTTTACTAATATTATAGATATTATTTTATTAATTATATATATATATATATTAGAATTTTTATCAATGTATAAAGTAATCAAAAAATTATATTAAAATTAATTTTAAATAAGTATATATATAATTTTATTATAAGGGTAATTTTGTCATTTTATACTATTTTTATCATATCCTATCATTATTTGATTTATTCCAAACACAGGATAGGATAGTTCTTATCCTATTCTGTTGCACATCAAACACATGATAGGATAAAAGCTATCCTGCTGTTATCCTATCCTATCATATCCTATTCTGCTATCTTATCATATCCTATCATATCCTGTTCTCCAAACGAGCCCTAAAGGATTTCTTAGCAGTTGTTAACACATAAATTTTCTAATAATAAAATATCACAAATTTTGCATAAAGGACTTTAACTTAGTATGACACAACCCATTAGTACATATACTTTGACCACTTATGTAACGCCCCTAATTTACGTTACGTAAAATAAATATATTTTTTTCATTTTCCATAAATATACATAATTCAATTCTTTATCATGGGAACAAATACATATAGGATCTCTCAGGTATACACAATATACAGACCAAGTCTATAAACATCAGAGTACAATAGAAACAGAGATCCTGCCTGTAGCGTTCAGAGCACTCTAGAATACAAATATAGTATAATTCAAAGACCGTGAGTCTTGGAAGCAACGTAGACTCACTCAGAGAATATATCACCTATCTGCCGAATCAGACACTGATATTCTTATATGAAAAAATGTAGAAATATCGTGTAGTGAGTTTGACAACTCAGTGAGCAAATAATTCCTTCTATGACCTCTTAGGTCAACATATGGATGTACTTATATTTTAAAATGTGTCACATAGAAAATATAGTTCAGAAGTACATTCATATGGGACCCGTGTTTCAAATATTCTCAAATCAAAGGATATTCAAATATCCAAAACTATATGCTGCACGGTATGATTATTAAATAAATGTTGTTATGCTCAGCTGTATAATCTATAGTAAAATATTAATATTTGAAGATAAAATCATCACTTTTAATATACCTGCCTCACTCGGCAATCTGGTTAATGCCATGAAAACATAACTCATTTGCTATACGCATAGTGACCTCGACTACAGTCACAATAAGTAAACAGGGAATGTGAGCACATCTCCCTCCTGCCTCCCCACATTACCACTGTCACCCGGTGGAGCGGCCCTCCCCCGGCTCACTCAGGCTAATAGGGTGTCCCCTATTTGGTACCATCACAAGCCATACAACCCGTCGATTTTCATCCATACATATAAATACATATATATTAATGCATATTCATAAAATAGAAGGTAAAATTATTAAGCAACTCGCCATGAGCTTTACACTTGCCATTCAATCTCATTTATAATATGACATGCATTATTTTCACAAGTATATAGCTTTACAAATCAATGCATCGTGCACATAATATCCACTTTATCAAATAATGATAAATATATTCAAAACCACATATTCAATGACTTCTAAATCCATTTCTAAAACCATACTCTTCTTGAACTATGTGCCAGTTCGTAAGTATAACAGATATTTGAACAAATTTCAGAAACTTATAATAGTAAATAATTTATAATAAGAAACAATAATAAATTTATAATTCAAGAAGAGCATGAGGCAAATCATAAAAAGAAGTATCTACTCACACGGTAGGGCTCGTGATTGGACAGCTCTAAATTGTACTTTTCTAAGTTGAATTTGACAAAACGTGTCCGGAGGGTCCAAAAACTTAAGAAACGACCTCAAAATCTTGGTCAACGCTGGTCAATGCTCAGGATACTGTTCACCGCCGGAATCACTATTCACCACCGAAAATTACTATTCACCGCACTATTCATGCTGGAATTCACTATTCACCGCCACATAAAAAGTTACCAAATGACCGAAAGAAATACATATCCTAATGTTTATCTAACTTATAAATCCATTTACAGTGTCAGATTTCTAATTTGAGATCTATAAGTAAGAGTTTTAGAATTTACCTTTTACCGAGATTTTCTACTTCAGATCTACGGCGATTCAACGGTTGATTTAAAAAACTGATCGGTCAAAATCGTAGTATTCTTCGTCCTGAATCCAGAAACACCTTCAGTTTTGAGATTGAAAGCCAATAGCCACTCCAGATCTAGAGAAAAAGTTGAAGTTTACTATTCATTTACTATTCACTCTTCTAAAATTTTCTTCTGAAATGCCTCCGTCTCCACTCCCTTCTTCCCTTTTTATTTATTTTTAATTTTTTTAATTATTATTATTATTTAATAATTGAATAATATGATTATCTTTTATATAAATTCATATAAATTCTGTTTTTCATCCTAAAATATCCCAAAAATTTCTAAAAATTTCTATTCTCATAAACCTTTAGTTAAACTCTTAAATCATGATTTTTCTTGATAAAAATCTCAATAAAACAAATCACAAAATAAATATCCTTATACATAATAAAAGAAAGAATATTTCTAAAAATACAACAAAAATTCATTAAAGACCAATATAATTATTTCAAGCAAAACAATAATTATTTTCATTAAAAATAGATTTACTTTGAGCAGAACAAAATCATTTTTAAACAAATAAAAATATATTTGTTTATAACAAAACATTATTATTTAAAAATAAAAATTATGGGATGTTACATTCTTCCCCCCTTAGGAAATTCGATCCCCGAATTTCAAACCATCCTATCATAAGTAGGGAATGAGACCAAGGCATAAAATACAGTTATTAACCTCACTATTCAACCTATTGGGGATATCTCTTTTGTTTATCATCTTCACTATTATTTGAACTATCCTCAATTTCGCATATTTATATCCATAACTTGATATAATTAGGAACCATTTACATAAAAGAATACGTACACATCCATATAGGGTAACCAAATTTTCTTATTCCATACTTTTATCAAGTCATTTTTTATTCTCACATGAATCTCTTCGTCTTAATCTATCATTATAATTCCTATCACATCCATTTAACTAGCCCGTTCATTCTAAGAAAACTTTTCTCAACAATCATTCACACATGAATTTTCAATCTCAACATAATTTACATCTTAGATACTAAACTCAATTTAACATGATATAAACCCTTAACACAAATATTTAAATCACTTAACATTATTGCAGACATGATTCTCAAAATATTTTCCATGTTTTCAATTTAAGAGTTCAAAGATTAATTTGAAACCTACTTCCCATATTTTATTCCTCAAAAAACTTCAAAACCACAATTCACTTTATTACATACCTCAAGAATTTCAACACCACTAATTCACTTTATTACATTCCTTAAAGCACCATAATGGATTCATTAATTATTTATTCTCACGTGAACATTTTTTTTATTACGATACCCAAATTCGCCACCTTATATGATGAAAAGTTAAAGGTTCAATTTTCTCTAAGATTTCCTCCATTAATCACTTTCAACAGATGGAAATTGTAAATTTCCTAGTTTTGTCTTACCTATCCTTAAGTAAACCCAATATACTCACATCCTCTTCTTATAACACTTCTTCATCTCTAGCCAATCCTTAAGCAATCTTAACATAACTTACTTGCACAATTCCTAACATGTCTACTACCTATCTATCTCAATTCACTTCTCACACATTCATATATTTTATTGACATACTATCCAAATATCAAACATCACCCAAGTCACAATCTCGACATATGAAAATAGTCATAAATTTACATTGTAGAACTATATTATACAATCTATAAATTTATAGACAAATTATAGTTTTTTATCCATACCATAATTTATGTCATTTTTTCACTCACCTATTAGAAAATCTACAATGTTTCATGTAAAATCTCAAATGGTATTATTTGTATACTGACTTGGTAGCTATTGTTATAAGCAAATTCAGCTTAGGGCAAGATTTTTTTTTCCAACTACCTTGAAAATCAAGCACATATGCTTGAAGCATGTATTACAATATGTTGGTTCACTCAGACTATCCATCTGTTTGAGGATAGAGAGCAGTACTAAGATTTATTTTCGTGCCCAAAGCTTCTTGGAAGGCTCTCCAAAAACGAGTTGTGAACTGTGGTCCTCGATAAAAAATAATCTATATCGGTATTTCATGAAATCTCACTATCTCATTCGACTATAGATTTGCATATTGAGCTACGTTACATGTGGTTTTCATTGGTAGAAAATATATTGATTTAGTTAACCTATCAATGATCACTCATATTGAGTCAAACCCTCTTTGATGTCCGCGGTAGCCCTGTAACAAAATCTAAAGTTATTCTCTCCCATTTTCATTCAGGTATCTCTATCTGTTGATGTGATCTAGTAGACTTTTGATGTTCTGCTTTTACCTGCTGGCAAGTTAAGGCATAATCAACTATATCTTTTTTTTCCATACCGTCCTACCAATAAATTTCTTTTAGATCTTTATTCATTTTTGTTACCTCAGGATGAATGGTATATATGAATCTATAGGTTTCCTCTAAAATCTCCTTCTTAAACTCTTCTTTATTAGATACACACAATCACTTGTCCGATCTCAGAATTCCCTCAGAGTCTACACACATATACAATGACTCGACAATGTTGCATCAACACACACCCTAATCCAATTCTTGATGCATCATAATATACCATGTATCCTTCAATACTTGAAGGAATAAACAGTACTAGCGTCGTAGTCAAACATTTTTTTAATTTCTGAAAACTTCTCTTACATTCATCTAACCAGTCAAATTTTATTCTTTTCTTTGACAATCTCATCAAAGGAGCAGCAATTTTTTTTTAAAAAAAAAATTTAACGAATCTACGGTAATAACCTTTTAAACCAAGAAAACTATAGATCTTTGTAATTGTGGTAAGGCGTGGCCATTACTGCATCGCTTCTACTATTTTTAGGATCAACTTAAATACTATCCTTAGTAACCACAAGCTCTAGAAAAGTAACACTACTAAGTCAGAATTCACATTTTAAGAACTTAGCATATAATTGATACTTCCTCAGAGTTTGTAAACATGTCCTCAAATATTGCTTATGATCCTCTAAACTTTTGGAATATACTATTATATCTTGAATAAATATAATAATAAATCAATCCAGGAACAGTTTAAGTACTCTATTCATCAAATCCATGAATGCAGTTGAGGTATTTTTCAAACCAAATGTCATTACTAAGAACTCATAGCACCCATACCGAATCCTAAAAGCAGTTTTTTTTTTGAAATATTATCTTCCCTTATCCTCAATTGATGATACTCAGGTCTTAAATCATTTTTTTAAAAAAACATTGAGCACTTTATAGCTGGTCAAACAAATCATCTATACGAGGTAATGGATATTTATTACTCACTGTCACCTTATTTAATTGTCTGTAATCTATCTATAATTGTAAAGATTCATCCTTCTTTTCACAAATAGGACTAGAGTACCTCAAGGAGGATACTAAGGTATATAAATCCCTTGTCTAACAAGTCTTACAATTGATTCTTCAATTCCTTGAATTCAGCCGGTGCCATTCTATATGGGGATATAAACACTGCTTGGGTTCTAAGAAGTAAATCAATACTAAATTCTATTTTACGTTTCAGGATAATCTTGACAATTTCTTAGGAAATACATCAGAAAATTCTCTAACCACTGGAACTTGATCTACATTGGTAAACTTTATGTCAACATTTCTCACCACTGCCAAATATCCTTGGTACCCTTTATGTAATAACTTATGGCTGCTAAAGGTAAAATTAAATTACTGGGTATTTGATTCCTTGCTTGTTCACTACTTGCAACTCTTTTAGTAACATTTTCTGCTATTGATGCCATCTTCATACTGTATCAGCTAGAACATACTTCAAAACAATTAAATAAGGTCAACCCATTTTGACTTTATTCTTTAACATGCTTATGACATGTATGAACAATCAACCATGAAAATCTTACATCTATCCAAAAGTCCTTCACATGAATTACCCATATTGTATATCTCAAATTTTAAATTTCTATGAGCAAACCTTCATTTCTCATAATGTTTGTACAAAATATTATTGAAAACTAAACTGTCTTCGAATCCTTTATATCAACAAAATCTATCATTGAATTATCTTCATAGATTCCTTACTCTCAAATTCAATCAACCCCACTGCTTGCCAAATTTATTTATATACATAGGTTTCAACTCATCCATCCAAAAAGATATTTACATCTATTTCCAAAATACTCACTTTATTATAAGCCGTTACCTTGGAGTTAACAATCTCGATCACATCATAACCCACTATCAAACATATTAACCATTCAACATATTGCTTCACATAAGCATATCAAACAACCAATTCAAACCTTCTTGACATCTAAACAAGCCATTACCTTTATGTACAGATAGAATCTTCTTATATTTGGCTAATTACCTAAAAGGGTTCTCTTTTTCACTATTCAACAAAACGAGTTTCAAAGCTGAACTCGTAGTTCACACTCAAGAGACACCATCTAGGACATATGCATAGATGTTTAAACATCGCATATCTAAGAAAAATAATCAGAAGGAAGGAAATAAAAAGAAACAATGATGACACCCTATAGAATTCTACAACAGCACCGTAAGTATAAATATGCCTGCAGTTACATACCCATACTTAAAGTCCTACTATAGAATTATTTGCTCTGTTAGCCACAGGGAAACCTAATGCTCTGATACTAACTTGTAACGCCCCTAATTTACGTTATGTAAAATAAACATTTTTTTTTTCATTTTCCATAAATATACATAATTCAATTCTTTATCATGGGAAAAAATACATATAGGATCTCTCATGTATACACAATATACAGACCAAGTCTATAAACATCATAGTACAGCAGAAACAGAGATCCTGACTGTAGCGTTCAGAGCACTCTAGAATACAAATATAGTATAATTCAAAGACCGTGAGTCTTGGAAGCAATGAAGACTCACCCAAAGAATATATCACCTATCTACCGAATCAGACTCTGATATTCTTATCTGAAAAAATGTGGAAATATCGTGTAATGAGTTTGACAACTCAGTGAGCAAATAATTCCTCCTATGACCTCTTAGGTCAACATTTGGATGTACTTATATTTTAAAATGTGTCATATAGAAAATACAATTCAGAAGTACATTCATATGGGACCCGTGTTTCAAATATTCTCAAATCAAAGGATATTCAAATATCCAAAACTATATGCTGCACGGTATGATTATTAAATAAATGTTGTTATGCTCAGTTGTATAATTTATAGTAAAATATTAATATTTGAAGATAAAATCATCACTTTTAATGTACCTGCCTCACTCGGTAATCTGGTTAATGCCATGAAAACATAACCCATTTGCTATACGCATAGTGACATCGACTACAGTCACAATAAGTAAACAAGGAATGTGAGTACATCACCCTCCTGCCTCCCGACATTACCACTGTCACCCGGTTGGAGCGGCCCTCCAACGGCTCACTCAGGCTAATAGGTTGTCCCCTATTTGGTACTATCACAAGCCATACAACCCGTTGATTTTCATCCATACATATAAATACATATATATTAATGTATATTCATCAAATAGAAGGTAAAATTATCAAGCAACTCGCCATGAGCTTTACGCTTGCCATAATTATCAAGCAACTAGTCATGAGCTTTACGCTTGCCATTCAATCTCATTTATAATATGACATGCATTATTTTCACAAGTATATAGCTTTACAAATCAATGCATCGTACACATAATATCCACTTTATCAAATAATGATAAATACATTTAAAACCACATATTCAATGAGTTCTAAATCTATTTCTAAAACCATACTCTTCTTGAACTATGTGCCAGTTCGTAAGTATAACAGATATTTGAACAAATTTCAGAAACTTATAATAGTAAATAATTTATAATTAGAAACAATAATAAATTTATAATTCAAGAAGAGCATGGGGCAAATCATGAAAAGAAGTATCTACTCACACGGTAGGGCTCGTGATTGGACAGCCCTAAATTGTACTTTTCCAAGTTGAATTTGACAAAACGTGTCCGGAGGGTTCAAACACTTAAGAAACGACCTCAGAATCTTGGTCAACGCTGGTCAACGCTCAAGATACAGTTCACCGCCGGAATCACTATTTACCACCGAAAAATACTATTCACCGCCACATAAAAAGTTACCAAATGACCGAAAGAAATACATATCATAATGTTTATCTAACTTCTGAATCCATCTACGGTGTCAGATTTCTAATTTGAGGTCTCGAAGTAAGAGTTTTAGAACTTACCTTTTACCGAAATTTTCTACTTCAGATCTACGACGATTCAACGGTTTATTTAAAAAACTAATCGGTCAAAATCGTAGTATTCTTCATCCTAAATCCAGAAACACCTTCAGTTTTGAGATTGAAAGCCAATAGGCACTCCAGATCTAGAGAAAAAGTTAAAGGTTACTATTTATTTACTATTCACTCACTATTCACTCTTCTTAAATTTTCTTCCGAAATGCCTCCATCTCCACTCCCTTCTTCCCTTTTTATTTATTTTTATTTTTTTATATTAGTATTATTATTATTTAATAATTGAATAATATGATTTTCTTTTATATAAATTCATATAAATTCGTTTTTCATCCTAAAATATCCCAAAAATTTCTAAAAATTTCTATTCTCATAAACCTTTAGTTAAACTCTTAAATCATGATTTTTCTTGATAAAAATCTCAATAAAACAAATCACAAAATAAATATCCTTATACATAATAAAAGAAAGAATATTTCTAAAAATACAACAAAAATTCATTAAAGACCAATATAATTATTTCAAGCAAAACAATAATTATTTTCATTAAAAATAGATTTACTTTGAGCAGAACAAAATCATTTTTAAACAAATAAAAATATATTTGTTTATAACAAAACATTATTATTTAAAAATAAAAATTATATGATGTTACAACTTACGCTATATTCGGACGTTATTTTAAAATATTCTACATGTTCCCACTTTGATAAGCCAAAACTAATTTACTTAAACACTAGTTTCCATATTCCATCTTCAAGGAGTTCTAGCACCATTGATTCTTTTAGTTACATATTCAAACTATTACAAAGCGTTTCTCAATCGATTCTTTTGAAATAAACCTTTCCATGCCCTTTCGGTAGCTAAAATTACTACTTAAATTGTAAGAATTTTAATGTCCAAGTACCACCAAAATTTTCATTATCAACAATTTCAATAAAATTATGATCACCGAACAATTTCCAAATAATTTACCACATATACACATGTACTTAGCTTTAACCACATAAATCCATATACCATATAATCCACAAATTTTAAATGAAGAGAATTAACTAATAATTGAAATTACATAACCACAACACATATATAAAATTTTAAAGGCAAATTATAACACATCCTCATGTTATAATTTTTTCCAATTACTCACCAATTTTGAGCTTCATTTTGCGTAGTTTTTCCTCGTCTTTTTCCCAAAACAACCAAACTACTTGAACTTCCATTTTGTGCACTTCGATTTAGACCAAACAAAACTTAGAAACTCAAATCGTGGTTGTTGTTCGCACACTGTTCACATAGTGTAACAACACTAAGATTTAGTAGTTTTCTTTTATGTATGGACTATTAAAAGAATAAAGGAGCAGGGATGTAATTGAAAGGTTTTAAGGATCAAAATGAAAACTTATTAATATTTTTGGGGTCAAATTGTAATTTTTTGAAAGTTTAAGGGTCAAAATGTAAATAATAACATTTAAAAGGACTTTCTCTGAAAATTAGCAAATTGTCAAATGGTCCCTCCATCATTTATTAAAAAAAGAGGAAAAAATTTTGTTCTGTACAATGGTGATGAATAGTATTTCTCTTTCCTCTATTTTTTCTCTCTAGATTTGAAGTACTTTTGAGCATCCAATCTCAAAATTAAGAGTACCACTGAATTCATGACGGAGAGTACTACGATATTGGCCGAACAATTTTTTAAATCAACCAAAGAATCACCACAGATCGAAAATAGAAAATCTTAAAAAAAGGTAAACTCTGAAACTCCTATTTAGAGATCTCAAATTAAAAATCTGATACTGTAGCTGGATTTAGGAGATAGATAAACTATAGGATATGAAGTTTCATAGTCATCTGACAACTTTTAGTGTCATGAACAGTTACTCCAATCACGCGTAAATAATGATTCCAGTAGGTGTGAATAGTAATTTTGACCTGCATGAATATTGATTCTGACCGATGAGAATAGTATTTTTGGTCGTGAACAATACCCATCAGTTGAATAATTATGCATGTATGTATGTATTGATGAATATCAACGGGTTGTATGGCTTGAGATGATACCGAGTAGAAGGTATCAATGGTAATGTGAGGTGGTAGAAGGGTGATAAACTCACATTCCCTAATTACTTATTGTGACGGTGACAGTGGTAATGTGAGGAGGTAGAAGGGTGATGAACTCCAATTTCCTGATTACTTATTGTGTCTGTGACAGTGGTAATGTGAGGAGGCAGAAGGGTGACGAACTCACATTCCCTATTTCCTATTATGATTGTGAAAGTTGTAATGTGAGGAGGGAGAAGAGTGATGAACTCACATTCTCTGATTACATATTGTGACTGTGACAGTGGTAATGTGAGGAGGCAGAAGGGTGATGAACACACATTCCTTTATTACCTATTGTGGCTGAAGTCGATTGGTCACTATGTGTATAAAAAATGAGTGAATTGAGTATATTCAGATTTGTGACATGCTTGAGCATTATGTAAACAAAGTGGATTTTTAGCGCATATATAGTTATGATTTTATCTCTAAAGCTTGATATTTTTCTGTAACTTATGCAGCTGAACATAACACCTTCTCTTGCAGTGTGTTTGGAATTATTTGATGGTTCTGATGTAAGATCCTCTTAATGTTTTCTTGAAAAATATTTTGATGCATAACAATATTTGAATAATGATCATACAGTACTGCAGAAGGTTTCAAACAAATGAATGTGATTTAAACTGAGAATATTTGAAATACGAGTCCCATATAGATGTACCTCTGAACTATAATTTTCTATGTGATAAATTTATATATATATATATATATATGAGTACAGCCATATGTTGACCTAAGAGGTCGTATGAGATTTTATTTGCTCACTGAGTTGTCAAACTCACTACACGATATCTACATTTTTTTCATATAAGAATAGAGTTTGGTCCTTCCCCTTTTAGATAGTTGATCAGCTAGAAGACATAATCTCTGGGTGAGCCTACCTTGTTGCCAAGGCTCGCAGATTTTGGTTTTATTTTTACTTGTACTCTAGAGTATACTTTAAATGCCACAGGAATGATCTTTGCTTCTATTGTTACTCTGATATTTATAAACTTGGTCTGTATATTGTGTTTACCTGAGAGAACCTATTTGTATATGTTTCCATAATGATGGCTTGTATTATACTTGTTATAGTAAAGATCTGTCCGTAAAATATGTGTTTCATGTACCCTTAAATTAGAGGCGTAACAAGTTGGTATCAAAACATTAGGTTTCCCAGTGGCTATTAGAGCTAAAGATTCATTAGTAGGACCTTTAGTATGAATATGAGTTGGACATATTTATACTTTAGGTGGTGCTGAGGAATTCTATAGGTTTTCAATTTCCTTTCTATTCCAAGTTTGCTAAATTTTCTAGTATAAAGTTGATTGAATATTGTGATATCTTAAAAGTATTTATGGGTCAATTTTTGTATGAAAGTGAAAGGAATTAGCGTGCCAAAAAATTTAAAGTATTGAGACAAATGCCAAATATGATCGTTTCTGAATATGATATTCGTTGTACCTGATTGTCTAGATATGGTAGACTTTGATGCGATATTGAGAATAGAATGGTCGGCCTCATGTTATGCCATTTTAGAATTTCATCCTAAGATAATTAAATTCAATATTCCTGGAGAATCTTCTTTCTTAATACAAGGAGACCATAGTGAGGTACCCATTAATCTAATCTCTACTTTAGCAGTCCATAAGTCATTACAAAATGCAAAGAAAATTTAGCAGTGGTAAAAGATATGAATATGGAATGCACTAATGTTAATTAAGTTCCAGTGGTTAGGAAATTTTCTGATGTGTTTCGAGAAGAATTGTCAGGATTACCCCTGAAACGTAAAATATAATTTGGTATTGATTTATGTCCTAGAACTCAATTGGTATCTATACCCCATATAAAATGGTAATGACTAAACTTAAGAAATTGAAGAATTAGTTGTAAGATTTGTTAGACAACAGATTTATATGCCCTAGTACTTCTACTTGGGGAGTTCTTGTTCTATTCGTGAAAAAAAAATGGATCAATGTTATTGTGCATAGATTATAGACAGTTGAATAAGGTAACAATGCATAATAAATATCCATTACCTTGTATAGATTATTTGTTTGAGCAATTATAGGGTCTCTATGTTTTTCAAAAATTGATTTGAGATTTGAATATCATTAATTAATGATAAGGGAAAAGGATATTTTGAAAACTGCTTGCAGGATTTAGCATGGGCACTATGAGCTTTAGTGATGTCATTTGGTTTGACAAATGCCCCAATTGTATTTATGGACTTAATGAATATAGTACTTAAACTATTCTTGGATCAATTTATTATTGTATTTATTGATGATATATTATTATATTTCAAGAGTTCAAAAGATCAAAAGCAACATTTAAGGATAGTTTTACAAACTCAAAAAGAGTATCAGCTATATGCTAAGTCCTCAAAATGAGAATTCTGTCTTAGTAGTGTTACTTTCTTAGGGCATATGGTTAACAAGGATAGTATTCAAATAGATCCTGAGAAAGTAGAAGCGGTACAATATTGGTAATGTCCTACTACAGTTATAGATGAAGATCTAAGTAAAATTTGCACTTTCTGCTGTTGTCTATTATCCAATCTATTTGAGTTGTAGTTGGATTAAATTCATGAACAGACGCTTGTAAAACATCAATCAACTCATCAATATTGGAAACCAGGATGAGAATTCGTCATGCTGAGTGTGAGATAAACCTTTGTTCCATAACTTGATCAAGAAAAGACAACATATCATCAAAGAAATAGATAACATTTAACAAACCTATCGGTTTGTGATGGATATTTAGTTGTACCCAAGAGATTACTTGAAATTTTTTTTCTAAAGTACTAAAACCCCTGGTAAGGCAATGAAGGCATAAGCATTGCTCATCATTTTAGCCATGCGCTTATGCATGGAAGCTACCCTAAAAGTTTGTCCAACTGTTTTTCCTATGATGTTTAATATAGCTAGAGCGGTAGGACTAATACATAGAACTTGAAATCCTCCTACATCAGCGGCTATAGACACGCACCCCATTAACCCACAGTTATCTTTACCATAGACTAAATAAATTTTTCTCCTAGCCAACACCATACCTAGATTTTGTGCTCCTTTCACATACTCTCCATCTTTTTCAAGACTGGAACCATAAAAGACACAAATATTTCAAAATTGACAAAATGTGGTCCCCTCCATAACTGAACTCACCATAACTTTGAGTATGAAAGTAAATATACTAATGTGTGTATTTATAGAACTCAGAGAATGGCATACTTATAATAGCTATGCGAATAGGCCGGGTATAATTACAATAGCTACGTGAGTGACCGGTGGATATCAGCTAAATTGAAAGTGAATTTCAAAAATGATGGCACACATGCATATGTATAGTAGTTGTGATTGTGGCTCATATTAAGAACATAAATAGAATAAGAGAAATTTTTTTTCCTTATAGTAATTGATGAAGCATTGATGTCTTGATTCTTATAGGGAAGTTGTAAGTGATAGATGTCATTGTAAAAAAGAAGAGTGAAAATGCAAACCAGTTTGTTATTGAAAATGGACAATCAAATGATTTATCTTTTTTTTCTCAATGTTCTTACCTGTCGACTATTGGTATTGTTTAGTTGACTAATTATTTAGGAAATTTTTAATTTGGACTGGTTTATTTTATACTTGATTGATTACATTTATTTTGAAGCAATCAACTACATCCTACTAATTAACTATATGCTCTTTGTTTTTCACAAACTTTTATAAGCTTAGAAATGCTTCTTTTCCATGTGATATTCTTCCACCGAATAACAGTAGCTTTGAATTAGATTTTACCACATATATTCAAAACTTGTGGCCACCAATTTTTGTCGAAATAGCAGCTAAGTTATGTTTATAGCTTTTCAAGAATGATGACTGTAACATCCTATAATTTTTAAATATTTTCCTTAGAAATTCTTCACCTTACATATATGCATAGAAATGTTCTAATATTAATGAAATAGGTAAAGAAAGAAAACCTAAGAGGAAATATTAGAAATAAACATGCTAAAGAAAGGTGAAATTCTTAGGTAAATAAAGATAAATTTTTGTGAAATAAGTAAAGGTCTTAAAATTTCAAGAAGATCGAATTAGGGTAATTTTTCTTAATTTAAGAGCAAAAGTTACTAAGTTTAGTATCTCCACCCGTAATTGGGCTTTAACCTATGGACACTTCATATAGAGTTTTTCTACTTCACATGAATTTTTAGCAAGCCAATAGGAAAGCCCAAGGAAGAAATAAAACATAGACTTGAACTAGGATATAGAAATTGGATCGGTAGCCCAAAAATTATGAAAATGTGACCAAGCCCATTATGAAAGGTAGAATTTTAACCAAAGTAAAAAAAAAGGGCAAGAATGAGCCCAAACCCAAGAGGAAAAATAAAAATAAAAATAAAAATAAAATTGAAGTGATGAAATAATCGTGTAATCAAGATTAGGTGACATGGCATTAAGACAAAAATTTAGCAAGTGGTATGATTCTACATTCATCATTTTGGCAAGTGGCATAATAATACAAGGCTTTAGGACAAAAACATCTATATCCTACACTCATAATTTTAGCAAGTGGTATGATAAGGCACAGCATTAGGACAAAACATCTCTATCCCACATAAATAATTTCAACCAAATAATGGAGATTGAAGGGCTAGAAATTTGCCACTTAAAAAGGCAACCTATCATAATTGATTAAGACAAAAGAAAAATTAAATGAATCCCTAAATCAAAGGGATCTTGTCCCATATCTTAAGAACATATTATCATAATTTTCAAAATACAAATCTCCTTTTCCTATGCATATCTTGACTAAGGAAGAGCAAGACAAGAACATAAGTTGTTTGTTTTCCAAAAATTCAACAAAGTGTATCCTAATTGTGATAAGGTAGACCCATGATCATGAAAGGTGAATTATTTGGTGGCCTATATAAGGAAACCCACCCTTACAACATTAGAATTTCGTCCAAGTGAGGGAGAGGAAAAATAGAAGCAAGGTAGAGTGAGGAAAGGAGAGGAAGAAAGGAAGAAAGAGGAAGGAGAAGTCTAGAAGACTAAGTGCTTCAAGTAAGTTTAACAATATTTCTTTTTGAAGAAAACTTTTGAAACTTATAATATTTATATGAGATTTTGATTTTAGAAATTTGATGATTGGTCATGGATGTTACTATATCATGTTACATATTGATCTTGCATGTGATGTATGTTTGAATACTTAGGTTGGTGTAGATAGTTCTGCATGGGTATGGCTATGGTTGGCAGAATTTTGAGCTTCGGTATTTTAATTTCTGGGAACAATATATAACGAATTAAAATAAATAGTTAACATAAGTATTAAAGATATATGTGTAATGGATTTTTAGGCACTAAAATCATTCAATTTGGAGTCTATATGAGGGAGATATGAGCCGATTAATAGACAAAGGTCAGAAAATGGTTCATCAGGGAAGAATATGTTAGGATAGCTTCTGTATTTTAATTTCTGAAAAGTATCTGTAAGGAATTAAAATAAATGGCTAACATAAGAATCAAAGATATATGTCTCATGGATTTTTAGGCACTGGAATCATTCAATTTGGAGTTCATATGAGGGAGATATGAGCCGATTTGTAGGCAAAGGTCAGAAAATGGGTCATCAGGGAAAAATATGTTAGGATAGCTTCGGTACTTTAATTTCTGGGAAGTATCTGTAAGGAATTGAAATAAATGATTAACATAACAATTATAGATATATGTGTCATGGATATTTAGGAACTAGAATCATTCAATTTGGAGTACATATGAGGGATATATGAGCCGATTAGTAAGCAAAGATCAGAAAATTGGTCATCAGGAAAAAAAAATATGTTAGGATAGCTTCGGTATTTTAATTTTTGGAAAGTATCTGTAGGTAATTAAAATAAATGGTTAACATCGGAATTAAAGATATATGTGTCATGGATTTTTAGGCACTGGAATCATTCAATTTGAAGTCCATATTAGTGAGATATGAGCCGATTAGTAGTAAAAGGTCAGAAAATGGTTCATCAGGGAATAATATGTTTGGATAGTTTCTGTATTTTAATTTATTGGAATTATATATAGGGAATTAAAGTAAAATGTTAACATAAGAATTAAAGATATATGTGTCATGGATTTTTAGGCACTAGAATCATTCAATTTGGAGTCCATATGAGGGAGTTATGCTCTGATTAGTAAGAGAAAGTTAGATGTGATGAAAACCTGCATCAAGAAAATAAAGAAGTAAAAGTAATATTTAAAAAAGAAGATGAATCTTATAATTAAAAATAATAAATGACTAGTATAGCCATAGCCATTGCCATTGTATGAACTTCTCACCATCTTAAGTGTGAAATTTTGACATGGAAATATTTTATAAAGTGATATTTGAAATAGTTATGTTCATGGCATGATTACCAATGATTTATGGTAATAGTTATATTTTGATGAACATACTTGCTTTTGAAAGCATATTTTTGGCTATCATTGTGAAAAGAAAAGAAATGAGCATGGTCACATGGCAATCCGTGTGGTGCACCAGTAGGGGACACCCTACCAACGGTTATGATCATAATAATGAGAAAAGAAAGAGAAAGTGGGCCATGTCGGACGGAGCGAGAAAAGCCCGTACCGGAGAGTAGAGGATACTCACCCTGACCGAGGTATCTTGAAATGAGAATAAGTTGATGGCCATCATATGATATTTTGAAAATAGTTAATCCTGTCATACATATCATTACAGTATGATTTTTATGTGCATAGATATAATGCATTCATGTGACCAAAGATATTTTCTGTAGTTTATACAGCTGAACATGACATGATGAGCTTTGCTGATGGTAATTTATTGTTGAACTTACTGGGATTTAATTCTCACTATATTTCAATATCATGTTCAGAAAATTATTTATGCAGCTTTTGTTTCTAAGGCTCTGGCTTTTAGTGCACATTGGATCGAGTTACTTTTTGTTGGGCAGATTTCAGAATCAAATAAGATGTTTGTGGTCGAGTTGGCTCAGATCTCGGTGAAGGTGCAACCACCCGCACCTGTATCTCCGGAATTGGTCAAACAAAATAAACAAGAAGTAAATATCTATGTGTTTGATATGTTATATGTAACAACTCCATTGCTTGATTGATCTTTATCGTTGTCTATGATGATTAATTCCGTAATCTGGGTTGATGTTTCACCTGATTGTTCACTACTTGCAACTCCTTTACTATCCTTTCATAATATTTATGAAATTTTCATACTGTATCATATAGAACGCACTTCAAAACACTTAAATAATATCAACACATTTTGACTTCATTCTTTAACATGCTTATGATGTATCTTAACAATTAATCATGAAACGCTTATTTCTATCCAAGAGTCTTTTAAATGAATGACTCATCTTGCATATCTCAAATTTTAAATTTCCATGGGCAAACCTTCATTTCCCATCATGCTTGTACCTAATATCATTGAAAAAAAATTGTCTTTGAATTATTTATATTAACAAAATCTATCATTGAAAAACGTTATCTTTATAGATTTCTTGCTTCTGAATTCCATCAATCCCTTGGCTTGTAAATTCCAAATGTATGTGCAAGTTTCAACTCATCCATCCAAAAAAACGTTTTGGAAATATCTCTAAAACACAAACACTTCATCATAAATTGTTACCTTAAGAGTCAACAACCCACCATCCACATCACAACTCACTATCAATATTGTATTAGTCATTCATCATATCATTTAACATAAGCAAATCAAACAATCAATTCAAACTTTTATTATATCTAAACAAACTGTTACCTTTATGTTCCAATATAATCTTCTCATTTTTAGCTAATTCTTTTTTTCTTGAACCACAAAGGGTTCTCTTTATCACTATTCATCATAACAAGTCTAAAAGCTAAACGAATAGTCCACACTCGAGGCATTGTCCAAGACATACACATTGATACTTATACTTCGTGTACTTAAGGAAAAGGGTTAGAAGGAAGAAAAGGATGATGCCCTATAAAATTCCACAGTAGCACTGTGAGTATAAATATGTATGAAGTTATATAACCATACTTAAAGTCTTACTATATAATCCTTGCTCCATTATACCACATGAAAACCTATGGCTATGATACCATTCTGTCATGTCCCAGAATTATCTTAGCACGTGACTGGCACGAAATGAGGATTTCTACCCACTCCATAAGTCTGTTG